>JAOEHX010031356.1:17222-27994 GCA_025448015.1 Bolborhynchus lineola
GGCGGCAGCACCTGAGCTCCGCAGGGATGGGCCCGGTCAGCGGCGGCAGCACCTGAGCTCCGCAGGGATGGGCCGGTCCCGGCGTGCGCGGCGCGGCCGGAGGAGGCGGCGCTCCCCGGCGGGGCGGGCGCAACTCCACGGTCTCTTCCCGCAGCGCCTAATAAGGGCTGTCGCGGCCGCAGGGACCCGGCTTGGGCTGGTGGGAGCTGCAGCGGGGCGGAGCGCTCTGCGTGAGCGCTGCAGGACGGCGGTGATCCGGCTGCATGAACTCAGGGGGGTCAGCTCTTGCTGTGGGTCTGGTGCTTCCCGTGCTTCCCTCTTCTGCTCCCTTCTCGCCAGTATTTCCCGTAGCCGCCAGTACCGGGGTTTAAAAGGTCCGGGTCCCCCCGCTACATATCGGCACGGGTCCGGTCCCTGTTTCTAACGGGGATGCCGCTTCATGCTCCCTGAAGGGAGGCTCGGCGTGCCCAGAAGTGTGATTTAGAAACGCTCCTTTATCGCCTCTCCTGGGCTCTCGCTGCTCCCCATCTTTCTGTCCTGCGGGCAGAAGGGTGTGGGTGCCCCATGGAGCAGCCGGGGCTGGCGGGTCCCGGTCCTCCGGCAGCTGTGGTGGGCACCCACTGGTCTCCCGACCCGCAGGCAGCCGTCCATCCCTGCGTGCTTCCTGGACAGTGATGCTGTAGAGGGTTTTTGCACAGCTAGTTGGATAGGTTGGTTGGTATATTGTGTACCTGCAAGTGGTAGCTATGGGTATTGCATCTTGGGCCTGGGACGGAGTGACCTTGTAGGAACAGTAAGGAACTCACGGACATCAACCAGGTCCTGGTCGTGTTTGAAAGATTAAAGGAGAACAGTTTGGATTCGTAATACCAAAGGTTATTTGACATCTTGGCAAAGTGAGCATTCCATTACCTAACTTGGCAATGAAGCTAACTTTTGAGGTGTCTTGAAGTGAACTGCCTTCATTGTAATACTAAAAATCACACCCACAGATCAAAAAGATCTCTGAGCATGCCAGAGGGATTAGAAGGAATGACTAATCCCTTCTAAATATTATACAAAGCAAATATTACATGCATATTCCAACCAACCATTGTAACTGGGAGTGTACTACCTTGTAACTGTTGTGTGTAAATGTAACTAGGAAGCTGGTATTGGTGTGCTTGATGTGTGGAACAGGCCACCCAACACCCAGACCTGAATCAGAAGTCTCTCTCCTGAGCATGTGGAATTGGTTTACTGCATGCCAAGCATGAATCTGCAGACACTGAGGAGTGGGTTAAGTGTGGTGACTCAAGTACATTTGGGATCAACAGCCATTCCCTACAAAGGGACACCTCAGAATTCCCAAAGAATTGAGCAGACCCTGTGCTTTCCTCTCAAAGGAGAGACCTGCTTCCACCTCTTCCTCCTTTTATGCTCTAGCCGATGGTCAGCACACTCACCCAGGAGGGGGTAGCCCAGCTCTGAGCCACCAAAAAAAGACCCCAACACAACCTGCCAGCAGGCCTTAAGACTCTCTTTGTTCTGGGCATGAAGAAAAATTACTGTCTCCACCAAGGGCCTGAAGTGGAAATTCAGAAGCCCCATTATAACATCATGGACATCCCATTAACACCCATGTATCCTGAAGCACACTAGGGCACATACCTTGCGCTAAGACTGGCTTACTGAAGGGAAGGCACAGCCACCTTTTCTGCTTCTGAACCAAAATAAATGGGTAGCTGCACTTTAAGAGGACATCAGCCCTTAGGGTGAGTGTTTGGATACATGCACCCATCTCCCAGGGCCCTAAGGTGCAGAAGCTTAGGACTCACCCAGCTTGGACTAGATGCTGATCCTTGTGGGAAAAATGGCTGAGTGATAGGTGGAACTACAAGTATGGATGATGTGAGAACTTTAAATCAGAAAGGGCTGTGGAGCCTTCTGGCAAGGCAGCATGTGAGCTAAGGGTTTTGGCATCACAATTTTGGAGTCTTCTGCAGGTCCTCCAGAGTCTTTTGTCTCTGACCTGTGGTTGTACCCAGCATCCAGCAATGAAAGCTTAGCTGTCAGTGCCAGTTTTGTGGTATGAATTATGAATGTTTTGTCAAAGCCTGGGCTTTCAGGGGGACCTGCTGGTTTAATAAGCATCTTCTGCAGCTGAAATACCACATGGCTTCTGGTTGGAACCTATTTTGAGCACCGGAAAGCAAACAGAGAAACCAAGGGCAGACAGCGTGCATTTATTTTCTATAAGGTGCTCAAAACCATTCATTTGCATCGAGATTTTTGCCCATGTGAACTGAGAGGAACTAGCCAAGGACCCTTGGAACCGGAACCCTGCTGTTCCCCCAGTAGGCCCTGAGCCCTCCTAGGGCAGAGAGCTACCAGAAGAGGGTGCAGAAGCCCAGATCTTATGAGCAGCCGCATCACGTCACTTGATGGGGCTCAGACGCTGCATGAAGCCTAGCTCTTTCTACGTAGGACGCGCGTAAAGCATTACACACTCCCCTCACCAATGAATATAAATTGTATTTGCAAAGCACGTTTGCCCTATGTACTTTTATTTTTTAAATGAAGCTTCAGCAGGAAGGAGAGGACTGTTTTTACATGTGGTGTACAGACAGAAATACTTGAGCCAGAGCTGGTGAGAGCTGCTAATGTCACAGTAAGACTGAAACATAGCTGTGTCTCAATCCTTAGAGACAGCTTGACCTCACCACACCCCCAAAGAATTTACATCTGGGTATCTTTAACGCATTCTTCCTTTTCCCTCAAATTAGGGATTAGGAGGAAGATAAATCACATGTGGTAATGCCTCATTAATTGTCCAGGTGAACCACTGATGAGGAGAAAAAGCCGTTAACAAAGAGGTTCTGCTCCAGGTGTAGGGGGAATGATGTTAGGTGGTTTGCTTACCTTTGAGTGTAAGCTATAGCAAAGCATAGGCTAAAATAAGGACGTTTTGAAGGTAATGGGCTATTTTTTAAAATGGTAATATGTTGTGAAAGGTTTGGACTTACTGTGGTCTTTATGTTATTTTGTAAGTTAGCTGTACCAGTAGCACAGCATGTCAGTTATGTGAGTAAGTAGAACATGGGAAGTATCATCTGATGACAGGAATAAGGAGTTATGGCTTGATTTGCTTGGCTTCTTTTATGGGCTGGGACTTTATTGTTTGTCCCTTGCAAATTTTATTCCGATTTTTCTTAAATATTTAAATCTTTTTACAAACCACACAAAACCTCCCACATGTTAATTTAGTGATGGATGTTCTTGCATACTGCGAACAGCTGTGCTGGAGCTAACTGTGCTATTTACTTATAGATTAAAAGTGTTATTTAAATGAGTATTTTTGCTAGTCAAATTTTAAGAACGCTCTGTCTGGACTGAATTTCCTAAATTTTGAGTGAATAGATGGTAATTTTTATTCTTCGTGTTGTGCTGTCTGAATCAATTTTAACTTTTCTTAGTGCAGAGCACCTCCAGTACTCTCATTACAGCCTGGGAATACCACTTGGGGGATTAATTTACAGCTCAATATGAAAACTTGGAGTATTTTGGGTGGAAGATGCTGTGGGCTGCAGGAACTCTTCAAAATGTATACTGTAAAAAGGTTATAGTAGTTAAACTCTCAGCTCTGCTATTAATGAACTGTGCTGTGGTGGTGTCTTTCCTGAAGAAAAGAACAAGCTTTCTTCCTGATGTGGAAAAAGTGGAAAGTGTAACTCACCTTGCTATTGCCTCCTCTTGCTATCAGCTAGCAGTAGCCCAAGCACCCAGCTAATTTGAGGATCTCCAACCCCTTGTGTTCTCACCTATCAGCATGCCTGGATGTGGAAAGAAGCATGTAGTGGCTGGCAAATCTAGAGATGCATTGAAGAAATCCAAATCAGCCAAAGCTGGTCTGCAGTTCCCCATGGGTCTCATCTACAGGCTCCTTAAAAGAGGGAACTATGCTGACAGGATTGGTACCTAACAGCTCTTATCCTGTGTGACCACTGCTCAAGGTGGGATTATGCCAAATATTCTTTCCCAGCTCCTTCCCAAGAAAACTTCCAGAGATCCTCTTCCTTCTCAGGAAAAAGGTGGTAGCCAGTGGAACTTGCTTTTCCTGGGCTGGCCTGTTCACTTAGGGATGATGACACTCAGAAGCACTGATTTGTAGGTGTCATTGCTTCTCTGTCAAGTGAAGTTTTTTCCTTTTAATATATTTTTAACGCTTGTAATAAAGTTTCTAGAATGCAATGCTCTTCTCTTTTCTTTTCTCAGCTCCCTTTCCAGGGATGGAGGAACATAAAAAATATCAAAGAAGTCTAGCATACCACCCAAATAAGTTTTTCTAATGTCAAGTACATGTTTACTTTTTGAAAACGTAACAGGTAACTGCTGTGATCAGGCAGAAAAGTCAAGACCCACAATCCTGTTCATATGAACTTTTTTTACATCACAGATTCACAGAGTAATTAATTCAGTGTCCTGGAGGTTGTTTAACTCTGCTTTAGAAGTTGGTAACCCTATGCCTTTAAATCTTGTTGTAAAGCTATAATGAGCAGCTGCCCCTCTTTAGACTGCTGCAACATGACACTAAATCTTTGTCCCTCCATCTTGTTTATTAAACCATAGGCAGTTTATTTAAAATCCAGTGCAATATTTGTGATGTTGGTAGAGGTGACTGTTTTGCTTCTGTCCATCAGCACAGAAAAGCAAAAGTCTCCACATTCAAATGAGTCCCCTGGCCTTTGCTGACTAAGTCATTGGCAGTCCTCCCCCAAGAAAGTGTGCAGGGTTTCTCTGTTTACAGTGGGTGCTGGAGCTTGTTGTTGAACTATAAACCAGGGATCTGCTGCAGCTGCATTATTATCACTCTTTCCCTGGGGCAGTATCTCACAGATTTCATAGCATCTCACACAGAGAAGAGCTGGCTAGGACCAGCTTCCTAAACTATAGATGGAGCATGAACTTTTTTTCTTGAAAGATATCTGCCTCTCCTATTGAGTTTGACCTAGCTCCCTTGCCCCCTAAAGGCACAAGTGTGTCAGAGCCTACTGACCAGGTTTGTGATGCTGACAGTCATCAGAGCTGTATGCAGCTGAGTTAATGACTCTCTTCCAGGCTGTGCTTATGCAGAAATGGGAAGGGGATACCTGACTGAGCAGACACTGTGATTTCAAGGTGATGGACAGCTGGAACAGTGATTGATTGCAGCCCAGTTCTCAAGAGCAATATGGTGAGATGGCCTGGAGTTAACCAAGTGAAGTGTGAAAAAGTGGAAGATGGTGTAGCAACGAGAGAAATAACAATGAAAGTAGATCTTAGGCTTTCTGCATATAGTAAAGATGTGTTATATTTGTGCTGACTCTATATATTGTAAATGAAAAAAAATAAAAGGTTTAAAGGAGACTCATGAGAAATATATACATCAAACACAGTTTATTTCCTTCACTTGACTATGGCAAGGGAGACCTGGCTTGGGAATGATTATTTGTTTGGACCAAGTAAGAATCTAAAGGTTTGCAGTAATGGTAGAAGACTCAACCAAGGTAATAATTTTGTGCAGTTTTAAGCATGGTGCTCACAGCACCCTTTTTTAATCTGGAAAACTGTGTGTCAGTCATCATGCTGCTCCTGTGAGTCTGCTTTGTACCACACCAAGTAGACTCTGCAAGGCATGGCCAGTGCTCAGTCAGCTTCTAGAAGTGCCTTCACCTGCAATTTTCTGTGTGATAAAAGACAGAGTGAGCTGTATGGCTCTGCCTATACTTGCACCCAGAGAAAAGAGTTTGTGGTTAAGCACTGGTCCAAGTCAAAAATCAATTTTTAAAGTACTTTTTTTTATCACGATTGATCAAGAACAATCTTCTTTGCTTTATTCTAACCTGTAGTTCAATACACTCTTAAATTAACCAGATAGCACAGTGATTTGAAAACTCACCTCTCTGGTTTCACAGTAACAAAGGGTAGACGTTTCCTAACACAGCTGCTCAGCAAAAGCTTTTGTTGGGCCAGGGCTCAACTTTTCGGCACTCATATATTGAAGAAAAAAATACTGTTCAGAATGACTCTGGAGAAAAAAATGACTATGTGGCAGATGGGGACAAGTCCTAGAGGAGAGAGAACCCAGTGTCAGGGGCCCTGAACTGTCCCAAGCTCTGCAGTGTGGTCACAGCTTGACTGCTTCTGGCAGCACAAAGAGCAGTAGTACAGGTTGCTGGGTTTAATGCTTGATGAGTGCAGTAAGGTGAGGTGTGCCCCCTTCCAGCTGTAATAAATTAACTGCCTATCAGAAATACTGCAGTACCCTTATGTTAATACTGCAAATAGTAGGCTTGTTTCCAGAGGAGGTCAGCTTACAAGGTGCTAAGCTCTTACAAGTAGTGACAATTTTTCATGCTTTCAAGGACAGTAGTGAGTTGCTTTTGTGTTTGGTCCTTGATTATTCTTTATTTTGAGGGGTTGAATCATTGCTCGCCCAGGTGGCTTTAAGCAATGCAAGAATTAGGATACGGCTACCACTGTGGAGTTTAAAAGGGGGACAGCTCTTGCAGGAAGGTGTGGTTTGGGGTAGTGGTATTGTTGGGAAGGAAGGTAAGCAAACTAAGAGTCTATTTATGTGAGTTTTTAAGAAATGCTAGCATGTTTCCTTTGTGTTAGATAGGCGTTGTTTGTCTCCAGGAATTTTGGGGAATTCTGTATTTGGTGTAAGGCTTCTTAAAGGGCTTATTTATTTACTCTTGTAGGATATTTTTTTAAAGCTTTCTAAGGCCTGCAAGCGTCTCCTAAAGGAACTCTTTATAGTATTTTTAAGTACTTCAATTTGATATCTGATTTAGCTCTTTTCCACATCCGGGTAGGGCTTCTCAGTACTTAAAAACAACTAATGTTTAAAGCTTGAGACAATTCTGTATACAGATTTGGTTTTATGTTTGTTGACCAGTTTCTTTGTGTTGTGCATTGAAGAGTTATTGGTACTATTCATCACCAGAGGCTTTGTGATGGGGTTTGTTACGATGGATCCAGTGCCATACAAGAAGATTGCACTTGTGTGTTTGCAGTAGCCTAATGTGCAGTGTACTGAGCAAGAGCAATTTTGGTGTCTGATGTAAACCAAAGTTGCTCTTCTTCCTGTAAGTCTTGCTCCTGACTGTGGCCTGTTGTCTTGCAGCTGTTGGTACCTTCACCTCTGCAAGGCAAGATCCATTTGAAGTTGTTTCCAGTAGATGAAGTTCTTCTCTGTTGTTCTTACTTCAGACAGAGACACAAGTTTCTATGTCTGGCTCTCACAAGTCCGTCATTGCAGAAACTGCTTGGGTTCTCATGAGGAGCAAGTTCAATAAAGCTTCCCACAAGGGTTTCTGAATGCTTGCAAATGTACTGAAGCTTAGTTTTCTTAACTTTTCTCCTTAAGAGCAGCTCTCCCTTGATACTGAGTCAGAAGATTTTGCTCCTAAGTTCTTACTGTCTTGAAAAGTTTTGGAAATCTAGCAGATGGACGACCTGTTGATCTGACTGAGCTTGTAAGTGCCTCTTGGCTGGAAACATGCCATACTCTCCCTGAGCAGCAGCCTGACCTGTTTGCTCCTTCAGATAAAAGCATGAACAACTGGCAAACTTTCTGAGATGGAAAACTGACTTGTAAAGGAGTTAGTGAGTGAAATGAAAAGGAAGAAAGGACTTCAGTTTCTGTGTCTGTTTAGTTTAGGTTTTTCTTAATTCTTTCTCTTTTTATACTAGATTGATATCTGAATGGGGAAGAAAACCACCAAGTCCCACCGTGGGCCAAAGAAATCCAAATCGGCCAAAGCTGATCTGCAGTTCCCTGTGGGTCGCATCTACAGGCTCCTTAAAAGAGGGAACTATGCTGACAGGATTGGTATTGGTGCTGCTGTCTACCTGGCTGCGGTGCTGGAGTACCTGAATGCTGAGATCCTGGAGCTGGCAGGGAAAGCTGCACTGGGAAACAAGAAAACCAGGATCCTGCCCAGACACATCCAGCTGGCTGTGAGAAATGATAATGAGCTGAACAAGCTCTTATGTTCTGTGACCATTGCTCAAGGAGGGGTGATACCTGCTGTTCTTCCTGAACGTATTTCCAAGATGACTGCTCCGGTTAAACCACCCCACCAGCATGCCTAGTCACAGGGGTTCTAAGTGGCACCAGGCTCCTGACCTTGTGGTTAACCCTTGCTTTCTCCACACCTCAGTTTTTCATGCTGGTTGGCCTTTTTTGGTCAAAATTTCTGTGTGTATGTCTGAAAAGCTGCTAAAAGCAGGGTGGCTGGCTAGCTTTCCCTAGTTATGTACTTCAAATGAAAGAAGTCTATGTACATGAATAAATATGTATGAGAAGTTGTTGTGTCCGTCTTATTCCGTTCCATAGAATATTTGTTGCACTAAACAGAAGAATTTTTTTTTTCAAGGCAGTGCAGTTACTTAAGGAAACCTGCTTTATAGTCTTTAAAGCTTGTGTCTCTGTGTATGGCTGGAATCTCTTTATTCAGTATGTGTGGAAGTCTGCTTCATCTGACCCCTTCAAACCTCATCATGGGCACAGGTAACTAATTATTTTAAGTAGATGCACTGGAGAGACTGCCTTATAATGGTGGTAAAGCTGATGAATTATCTTCTTTAAGATTTGGGTATGGATGTAAGGCTGTGCTGTGGCTTTGGAGTGCCACTGCACACTCTTTGGTCCAAATATGGTGTTGCAATTGTCCTTTCAGTTTTTGGATTGATGTTGTGCAATCCAAAGAGTCTTCTATGCATGGTATATGAGCTTTGTCAGTGCTTGAGCCTCAAAGAAACTAGAATCTACAATCTTTAGATTTTTCTAGAAACTCTTCTTAGGAATGAATCCAAATATGTTTTCCATCTCTCCGGTACTGAGAGTCTCCTTAGCTGCTTTGAGACTTGTTCCATTAGGATTCAGATCAAGGAAACATGTTTTAAAGTGCAGTCCATAAAGTAGCCTTTTCCAGGACCTTCCTAAACTCTTGTTGTCTGCCTATGCAGTTTGAAAGGCTACCTAAGCACTGTTAGATTTGCACTCTGGATTGTAACATTATGGTGGACACACCTGAGTAGTGTCTGCTGTGCTGTGGAAGACTTTAAAGCTTCACCAGCATGATGCCATTTAAATTTAAAAGTTCAATACTTCTTTTATTAATCAAAATAATTGCACTATTAGGTGTTTGGCTTATTCTATTTGTGACACAGAACAGGAAGCCCCTTGTGTCTGCCATCTTCACATATATAAATCCAGCCAGGTAAAAAGGCTATTTAAAGAACTGCATTAAGACTGGCACTAGAAGCCATGGGTTTTGGGAGCTTCTGTTTCCTATAACAATCCATATTGTGCTGCTACTTTCTCTAGTGTAAGTCAAATATTCTGCTGTTTTTCTGGTCTGAGAATTGAGACTTTTTGGAGAATGGGCTGCAGGGTGCTCATCTCTTTGTATAGGCAGGCTAGGGAATTTAAATGAAGAGGAAGAAGCCAGGAATGAGGTACTGTGGGACTGCAGGCAGAAGACTTTATGTATGTGAAAACTCTAGCAGGCGTGTAAGCTGCAAGCATCTACTAGAGGCTAGACTACAAGAAAACCAAGGGAAGAGAGTGTTGGTGTCAGGTCAGTCTCAGTGTAACTGGCTGATATGAGCACTGGAGGTTAGTGGTTTGTAGTGTGGACAGTAGAAAAATGTTGTTTGGAGGACAGCCATTGCTATCTGTGTAAATGTGGCAACCTTTGGCGCTGCCGACCTGTACCACAAACCAAACCCCTAGTTTTGAAAGCAACAGTGGCTCCTTAGGGGGCTGCTGAATGTTTTCCTACAGCAGTTTCAATCAACACTGACCTTAAGAGCTGTGGTTGAATCAAAACAGTCCCATGTTCCCCTGTCAGGTTGATGGTTGGTTTTTATTTTGTGTTGGCTCAGAGGCTTGCTCCTTGCCTGTCTGAGCCAGCAGCCCACAGCATGGGTGCCTCTGCAGTAGCATGAACTTGCTCTTGCCATGCTGCATCACTCCTGGTGCTCACAGCATCAGTGTGAGCCAGGCTGCTGCGCTCTTGTGAAAAGCTTTCATTTTCTTTTGATTGTTAAAGTAGCGCACCACCCTTCATGGTGGTGTTGGCATAGCTTGAATATTTCCATGCTGGCAGGAGGAAGTGACCAAGGATGGGATGATGGCTGGAGTTGCTGAAGAGAGGCTGTTTTCATTGCTTCTGTGATATGGGCTGCAACTATGAATCCCCATGGATATTTAAAAGATCTCTGTCTGTAATTAATCTACATAACACCAAGTACATGAGTTGAGACATGACCTATGGAGCACGAGGTTTCAGCAAACACCTGTGCCTATAAAACCACTACCTCGCCACACACACAAAAAAGGGGAAATTAATAGAGATCTTTTTCCAAGTATCAGCAATTTTGGAGATGAAGCAAAGCTTGATGCTAGTATGTGTAAGAGCATACAACCATCTCAAAGAGCTCTGTGGCCTATGCTGGGACAAGCTAGCTAAGAGATGCTGTGCCACCCACGGTACAGGACTCTGCCTAAGAACTAGTCAGAGGAAGAGCAGCCACTGGGGTGATGCTGGTTGGTCTCTGTGTCTTTGTTGCTAAATAATCAGTTCAATACTTCTTTTATTCAACTCATCAAGATTTACTGGAAAGTTTATATGGACTTAAGTGTGACTACAGGGTGCATCCTGCTACTCCAGAAGCAGCAAGCTTGGGAAGATGTGGTCTTTTACAGCTGAGTGCCCAAAAGATTCTCTGAGGCCTGCAGT
>JAOEHX010031359.1:0-29024 GCA_025448015.1 Bolborhynchus lineola
CGGCTGAAACCATGAGGGTTCTTTTAGGAGGGGGAAGTGAATGAACAAACTGCGTGGCTGATTTACAGCTTAAACCATGACATTTCAAAAATGCAGGCAGGATACAGTAAATTAAGGAAGAGAAATATTTTTTTTTTTGCCCTAAAATATCCACTTGAGAGCAACAGATTTGCATAAATACTTCCAAAAAATCTGAACTGAACAAATGATTGGACATCAGTCAGAATATGAAGAGATCCTGGCATTTTCCAGTTAGAAGCAGTGCTTGAGTATCATAATATTATGTCAACCCATATTACTTTCCTGCATTTGTGAAACAAGCATTTTCTCACCATTACCCAAGCCTCAGCAATCCAAACAAATTTAAACATTCAGATAGAAGAAGAAGACATCAGTGAAGTCAAGATATAGAAAGATATTGACACCCCCAGGAAAGAACATTTAAGAACATTTCTGCGCTGCACATGGAGAATAGTACTAGCTCTAGAATTGAAAGCAAATAGTTGGATGATGTATCTGAGCTAACACTTGGGTGCTGTATTGTTCTGATACAGCCTATTCTTGCAGGACTGAGCAATGATGTCAATACAACATTAGTCCAGCTTAAACAGACCTTGACCAGTTATTTATTTCTTGGTAGAGACATAACCTTAGGAGCATTACTGGAACAGGAAGGAGGATATTTCACAGAATAAATATGCGTGAAGGGCACAGCCTTGCTTAACTGCCATGCAGTTTTTTCACCATATTATAAAAGTGTATAAAAGAAAGACATAAAGCAGCATTTATAAGGTGCAACATGGCACTTTTGGCAACATTTCCATCTCTAAAAAATTTTGTAATCCACTACCAATTTGATTCAAAAACACACAAAAGATATAATTGTATGTTTCCTCCAAACATGAAATCTCTGTCAAGTGAGTAATTAAAGGATAGACATTCCTTCCCATCAGCAAGCAGATTGCTCCTTGATTATAGCAATAGTGGATTCTTTCATTTCTCTGCACCATTTACTTGAGAGACCAGAAAAATTAGATTTGTTCATCTTTCTCCCACCTTAATTGAAACTCCAGTCCTATGGATCCTTCTCTCTGCTCTTTACCTTGACACTGTTGTCTGACTAGATTTATCTTAATCTATGGTGTCATAAAGTAGTCACAGTGCTGACTGTAGGTCCAGGTTCATCCCCTCAATTATGTAGGAAATAGGGGTGTTAGTGTCTCCTATACTGAAGGGAGAGAGGCAGATGTTTCACTAAGGCAATTCATTCTGCCTAAAATAAGAGTCACACTCATTAAGTACCAGAACAGGACCTCAGATGCATATATTTCCAGCTTAGGCACTACAATTGCATGTTTGTCCTGGGTTTGGCAGTAGCAGTCATTTTTCTCCTTGGTAGCTGGTGCAGTGCTCTGCTTTTGACTTTTGTCCTAGGAACAGCGCTAATAACACCAACGTTTTCAGTTTCGGATTAGACTGTTTTGGTCTGATCAAGGACTTTCTGAGCCTCATGCTCTGCCAGGGAGGAGGAGAAGCCAGGAGGAAGTGGAGGCACGGCACTTGACCTAAACTGACCAAAGAGGTAATCCATACCACAGCATGTCATGCCCAGGATGAAAAGACCAGGGCAGGGACTCAGAAGAGGGGGTTTTGCAGCTGGGTCAGGCTTGGTATCGGGTGGTGAGCAATTGTATTGTCTTTCTTTGTATTTCACTTGCCATTATTATTATTGATGGTAGCAGTAGTGGTTTGTGTTATACCTTTGTTTCCAAACTGCTCTTACCTCAACCTGTAGGAGTTGCATTCTTTTGATTCTCCTCCCCATTCCCAGAGCTGGGGGAAGAAAGAGGGGGGAAGGAGTGAGCAAACTGGGTGAGTTATAGTGGCTTAAATCACGACAATGTTTGAAATTAGATTTTATTTTAATATCAAATTTTAAATATTTCTTGTATTTTTATATTTTAAATATTTTTAATATTTTGAGATTTTAAATATCAAATTATTAATATGAGTCTTAAAATGAAGTTTGCCAGAATTCTAAAAGAAAATTTCTGTTGGAGGTAAAGGAAAGACTAAAGTGCTATGAAACTTGGAACGTACATTGCAAGGGAAAATTCAGTTTCTTAAAAGAAATTTTTGAATATTTGAACACAAAAAGATTCTCTTTTCTAATTTAATGACATGCAGACAACTACATAATTTCTTCAGTCAGAGTTCCCATGTTCACATTTTTTTCTCCACTGCTCACTACAACAAGCTAATGTCTGTATTACGTTTTACACTATTTGTTGCAGTATCGAATTGAGACAATAAACTCCCTGGGATAGAAGCTTTGTTATTTTATGTTTTAGGAAGCAGATAGTGGACCTGTCAGATTGTCACTTCCTCTGAATCACTGATGATATCTTTACAATGAGGGCCATTTAAAGAGAGAATTTGCTACCTGCAGGAGGTGCCTTTGCTTCACTGTGTGCCATTTTCCATTTCTGTATTGTGGAAAAAAAGCCCCAAACCCAAGAAAAAAACCCAAACAAACAAACAAACAAAAAAGCCTGGAAGGGAAAAAAAAAAAAAAAAAGATAAACCAAAATCCAAACCAAAAAAAAGTCATAGCAAAAAATGATTATTTTTGTGCCCAATGCAAGAGGAATAATATATAATCAAATTAAAATGTCTAAATAAGTGATTTCAGTTTATTTGAAACCTGTTTACTTGCAGTCTGCATGCTATTATTCCATGTCTAGTCTCATTTAACAAGTGATCTTGCTGATTATTTTATTTGCAAAATTTTTCAGAAGAAATCTCCCACTGCCATCTACAAACCATGGGAACTAGTCAAATGAATGCAGTATGATACTGAAGCTCCCGAAGTAATTATCATCAACATCTTGAACTTATCCCATTACACTGTAACACATTAGCATATTAAATCTAAATCTAAATTAGACATCAATATAACTCCAAATTTAATCATCCTAAGGGCTTCGTCTGATTTCATTGAAAGCTTCTTGTAGAAGTAGTAATAGCATTCTCCTGCTGCTTCTGATTAACATAAACAAATTAAAGTCAGCCTTCAAAAAATATTCTTATCATTCAAATTATAGGGAAAAGTCACAAAAAAAAAAAAAAAAAAAAAGGAATCTAATCATATTGACTTCCAAAATAAAAGCAGCCATTTTTTTAAATGTAATTAATTTGAAATGTTCTTAGGATCTTGCATATATATAATATGATGTAATCATTTGAATACAATTTTCCTGTTACACTTGCTTTACTTAATTACGGGCTGAGACCAACCTTGCCATGTGAATATATATTTGAGTTATGCTAATGTTTTATTTGGCTTACGTAAATATTTGCTTGGATTTTTTTAATTGAAGCACGATTTGGCTTTTTGATCAGTTTTCAAATCATCTGCCAATAGGAAGGAATCAAAAACACAGAACAAGATGCAGCCAATTTTAACGTTTGACAGTATGCAGAGGAAAGTTTTCAAAATATGTATTTTATAATTCTCAATATTCTCTTCCATTCTCTATTTTGTATGTCTGCCAGGATCTTGTATACTCTTTGCTACTTGCTATGTTTATTATAGTTCATCCAGTTGTTACGAAAAGTTATTTCTTATAACAGTTCAAAATATGTGAAAATTGGGATTTTTCAGAACTTTCACATCTTTCAAGATGATTGCATTTCATGAACAAAGTTTGACCATAAGGGCTCAGTCTATCTTTTTACAATAAAGAAAAAACAAGCAAACAACATAAAACCCCAAAAAACAAATCCCAGGCTATAGTAGCAGGATAGTTAAAGGAAAGAACAATACTTCCTTCTAAATTTCAATCCTGAAAATGCAAGAGGATAAATTATCTTTAAAAAGACCGATAGCAAGGTATTGGTGATGGTGGGGAAACTTCAAAGAAACATATGTTTATATGAATGCAAATTATATTCCTCAGTAGTCAGTTCTAGAAATGAGGAGTCCCTGAGTAATTTTGTTTGCTAAGATTTCATTTCAGCACACTAATCTGCTCTAACACACAAGGCACCAGTGAAGCAATTCTACAGTAATGAAGTAAGTCTCCTCCTGCTTCTGAAAGTTTCCTTTTGGGCTGGAGGAGCTGGAGGAAACATACAAGACAGATTTTTGGAGGGGAGCTATCCATGTGTTTAAAGTTTCTGCTACTAAAATGCTGCTTGTAGCATTTTAGTAGCAGAAATTGGTAGAAGAAAATTCAAACACACCTCAATGGTTATGTGAACATATCAAACCATAAGTAATGCAAACTAAAACATAAAACTGAAGTAATTTTAAAGTGTGAAGTCCTATTAACTGAATTAGAGGCACTCAGGTGTGGATTAGACTGATTGTTCGATCAGAACTCACTAAGTAATTTTGTAGCAGCAGATGACTGATGCAAGTCAGGAGAACATATCTGTCTGGTGAATAGCAGCAAACAATGAGCCTCTAATTTAACCACCAAAAAGCAACTGAATCAGATGTGACTCTGGATTACACGGAGGCCTCTTGCACAGTGAGAAGGAGGGAGGGGGCTGGTCAGATAGATACTGCAAAACATACGATTGTTGCTGCTTTCTGAGGTTTCTGTAAGGAGAAAATCTTCAAGCTCTGTGCCCTATCTTCAAGCCCTTGTTTTTACTTAAAAAAAAAAAAAAAAAAATAAAATAAACACAACAAGATTATCAACCAAATCTGCCACAGTAGTCGTGGTTCAAAGCCAGTCCAGGACAAAAATGTGTTATGTCTTCAGGTCAGTTATCTGCATTCTAGAAAGCACTAATTTTGCAATATATTAAAACCAACTGTCTAAAGTTGTCAGTTACCTTGATATATGACAACTGTACTGATCAGATTTCTTACTCAACTTGCCAAGACATCACTAGTAGGACACACAATATTGAAAATAAATATCAGTTATGTAGATATGCTGACCTGAGAAGACCACTAAGCGATCTAGTTGCTATAAATATATTCAATCCCCTTTTTTAATGTTTGGCCTAAACACCCTGTGGTCCTAACCATTCTTTACTAATGAATATACAGTGCAGAGGTACGCATCTGAGGTAGCTATCCAGATTCTTGCCATAGCCATTTAACTCAGGATGTAATTCACCTCAGTCTGAATCAGATTTTTAAAAGAAATTCTTAGTACTCTCCACTGGTAATAGAGGATGGAAAAGGAAGCCCAGGCCATACCTATAAATCTGGGTTATTTTTGTGAGATCCTGAGGGATCTGAGTTGTCAAAAAGTGCTTTTGAGTTTCCTGTTATCATCTGGTAGAGGAGGTCTGCAATGCTAAGTTAGGCTTCAAGATGGGCATAAATGAATCCATCCTGCATGAATGTATGTCATTGATTTCTGATATTTCAGTTTCCAGAGCAGCCTGCAACATTGTATTCCACAAAATAATTAGGAGAAAAAAAAAAAAAAAAAAAAAAAAAAAAAAAAAAAAAAAGAAAGAAAACCAAGCCCAGAAAATAAAGGAAACAAAATCAAAGCTCCCTCACTTAAAATTTTTCCACTTTTCCTGAGCACTTCTGCCATAATTATTTCAGTTGGTGCCTTCACTGCCTGTGGGAGTGAACAGGCACTAAGGATAGGGAGCTAGAACATACGTGTGTTCTAATTGGTTTAAATAGAGTGACCAGAACTGTACTCCTTTATGTTGTCTGTAGGTGTTTCAGGGATTTATGTGGTAAAATAAAGCAACCTAGTTTGTCTCCATTTTTTTTCCTAGTAATTTGAAATACCTCTGCCATTTTCAACTGCTAATGTTCAGAAAACAGATGTTTGCAGGGAAGCATTCACAGAGGCTGAAAGACCTTGTTCCCAAGAGGTAACAGTTGATCTAGAGACTGCTGATGTGTAAATGTAGTTAAGGCTGTTTTAACCTCCTGTGCATTATTTTGCATTGCTGTCAGTGTTACATCCCTCATTTTATTCCTAGTCATTCTGTATGGGAAGTTTTAGATCCAACTGTCCTGGACACTTTGTATCATCTACAGACTCTTTACAGTTCACTGCCATTTCCAAGCTGATTAAGGAGAATAGGAAGAAAATTCATAAAAACACCACCTCTTCCTACAGCTGTTAAATAACAATTGGTTCACTGGCAAAAATCGCTTTGAAAAAGCCAATCTTCCTACCTTTTCATTATTCTGCAAAGTTCCCACAAGCCTTGCCACACATACTTTTTACGAACCAGTTTTCTCACCTTTCCAAGAGAGGAGCTGATTTCTCTGAAGGTCAAAGTATGTCCCCAGAAGAACTGATTCTCCATGTAGCATAGACATAGTCTTATTTTAATCCCTTATTTGTATTTATGTAGAATTCTTAAAGGAATTAAACTATTCCTGGGCTCCTATAAGGAGTTACTTATATCCCAGTGAGGTAATATAGCATTACTCCCAGTATGCATTTTTTATCTACTTTTTTTTTTACATCTTTCTTTTATCTACGTTTTCTTCACAGTTCCATTAAACATACAATAAGGTTTCCAAATCAATGTTGCTTTCATGGTGAATTGATCTGATTTTGCATGAGTTCATATATACTGGTGTAGTGAATACATCGTAGGTACTTTACAACTGCATATTAAAGAGCTTTCAATTTTTATTTATAAATGATAGCACTAATATTCATGGAAAGTGACATCTTGATGCTGATTAACATATCCTTTTTCCTACTGGCACTAGTGAGGTAGCTAAATCCAAAAATAAGTGCATGCTTTTTCCCCCAAAGTAACAGAACACATAAAAGATCCATATCTTGCACCTGAAATAATACATATTGTAAAGTATCGGTTGCAATATATTTTGAGTTAATATTAGGACAATGGAAACACATGAGCACTCATTAAATATAAAAGTCTAAAACAGAAGAAAAAATATTTTTAAAAGATAAATGTGTGGCTTGTCCTTGGTTCAGCAGTAGCAGCAATTTTTCTCCTTCTCAGTAGCTGGTGCAGTGCTGTGGTTTTGACTTTCAGCCTGGGAATAACGTTGATAACACCAATGATTTTAGCTGCTGCTGAGTATTGTTTACTCTGACCAAGGACTTTCTGAGCCTCATGCTGTGCTAGGGAGAGGAGGGGAAGCCGGGAGGAAGCAGAGACAGGGCACCTGACCCAAACTGACCAAAGAGATATTCCATACCACGGCACATCATGCCCACTATATAAACTGCAGGAAGTTACCTGGAAGAGTGAGATCACTGCTTGGTCAGGCTGGGTATTGGTCAGTGGGTGGTGAGCAGTTGTATTTTCTTCCCTTATTATTTCCCTTATCATTATTATTATTGGTGGTAGCAGCAGCGGTTTGTGTTATACCTTAGTTACTGGGCTGTTCTTGTCTCACTCCATGGGAGTTACATTCTTTCGATTCTCCTTCTCATCCCTCTGGTGGTGGGGGGAGGAGGAAGGGGGCAGATGCTTGTGAACAAATGGTTGTGTGATTCTAAATTACCATCCGGGCTTAAACCATGACAGTTCTCTGAGATTAGATACAGAGAATCTGCAACATTAAAATTTATTAAATCAAGCTTGGGATAAATACTGTTGCTAATCAGACTCAACAAGTTTGCGTGCTTAGAGAATGGTCTTGAGAAAAACTCAATCATATTCCATGTTGTCAAAGGTACAGTTTGAGCAATCAAGAGAGGAAATGGAAAGTCCATTGGTTCACAGCTTTGGTAAGAATCCAATAGCAAAATGTCCTCTCCTGCTACCAGTTGGTAATACAATGTTTTCTGGAAGTCCGTAAAATCTGACTAAGAAAGAGAGTTTTTTCGTTATCAGATATCTTTAGCTTCCCAGAGGATTGTGGGTTTTAGATGATATTCCTTTGGAGATTTAGGAGATTCTTAAATGTCTTTGAAATCTAAATTGAGAGATTATGAGTCATGAAGGGACGTTATGATTGCATTAACTCATAGGAATCATCAAATTGCTAATAATGAGGCCTACAGAACGAAAAAGTTCTTTAAAAAAATGTACATTCTGTACTTTAAAAAGCTGTTATGTACTTTCACCATGTGAAAATCATGAAATGCATATCCTAAAGATACTGGACAACATTTATTAACTGAAAATATTTTGAATTCAGTAGGCTCAGATAACTTGCCGTTAAGTCTGCAAAATATGTATTTTTAAAATCTGGGGGTTTAAAAAGTTGATGTATGCAATTGTTCCCATTTGTCCCCTTTCTGGCCCAAGAGTCACTTAGGCCATTATGGGACACTCCAGAGCTTGAGGCCTTCTATCACAGACACCTTGCTTTATCATCTCAGAATACCCTGACGTATTCCTTCAGGCAGCCAGAGATGCAAAATATATCCCTCTCTTTCTGAGGATGGTTCTTGAAATCCTAATTATTCCCCTTCCTAGACTACCATGTGTATTCAAATTCACTGACTTCTATTTTATCCCAGACATGAGTCAATCTCTGTTGAGTTTCCGTTTCTTTATCAAGTAAGGAAAAATACAAAAAGCAATTCCTCTGGTGCAGTTTAATGTTATATTTTTCCTTCTTATTGTCTTAAAACAGTCTGCTGTAGTATTCTGACTCATGGGATTTTCTCACATTAGCCCACAGGAACTAATCTTCTCTTAACTGCTGCCAGATCTTCATATACCTACTACAAGTCAGATCTGTCCCATCCTAAGCCTCTCATCCTCTCTTTCACTCTCCTCCCTAGCTTTGCTCTTTCCTCCAGCTACTTCTTTTGACATGACATCTTTCATCACCCTGTCATCATCATGGCCTCCTGTAACATTTTTTGTTTTTTTTTTTTTTTTTTTTTCAATTTCCTTTTGAAGTCTGATAGTCTTTGCCAGTGACTCCCTAGACTCTGCATTTTGCCTGGGAGGTCTATGCCTTTAAGAATCATGGAGAAAATATTCCATTATTTCAAATGTGAACTTAACACCCTACCTTCCCATGAAGAAACTTATGTGCCTATACATTCAGATATCCTATATGAAAATGGTGATGTTAAGTAAAATAAAATTTATTTATCTGTATTTGGATTACAAACACAAATACCATTTTGACCATTTAGGCCTCTGCTCATGGTCAGAAGGTATCACTTCTAAGGTGTTGCCTAAACAGATGACAGTCCCTACTAAGCATTTATTTTAACCTTCTCTATTATCTGTAAATGCACCTTCTGACATGCTGATAGCAGTAGATACTAATACTTACATGCCTCCCTGTTCATTGTCTCCCCAGTCAAGGCTCATGGAGAGATGTAATTTTTTTTTCCCCAAACAGTAGTGTATTATTGTAATAATACTGTATTATTGTCTATATGGAGTCCACCGTTAAGAGACAGAATATAGTTTGCTTTCTGCTCTTTTCTCTTCTCTGAATGCTTTTAGCAGATGGAAAATTCTCTTCAAATAAAGAAAAAAAGCTTCAAGGATAATAGCTAACATAAAATTTCTATGCCAGACAGCATCACTGGTGTAAATTTACAAGCAGTCAAGACATAGACCAAAGAATTCAAGATGGCAAATTATCAGAATATAAACTAAACAAATGAAGTAAAAGGCTATTTCTGGGCCTCCAAAAACCTTCTGTTCTTAATATTGTCCCATTTAAAATTTGGTAGTCAAACAAGAACGTCTTTACTTGAAGATTAACATTGTTATTTTTATTGTAATGAAAAACATATGGGAATTGTAACCACTACAAAAAATAAGTATTTTCAAGAGCTTTAATGTAGAAATGACCTGGGCTTCCTGGGCATATGCAATATGCAATGATCTTGATTTATTTGCATATGACAATCTGTAGCAATAAGCTATTTAGTTTGGGAAACAACTCCAGACTTCATATCAAAAGGTGGATTGAAACATTTAGAAATTGATTCAGTTCACAAGTGCAGCAAGAGTCACTCTTCACAGAATGATCACTGGAACATCTGTTCCTTTGCAAGTATTTCTTCAGAGATGATAAATAGATGTTTTATCAAGCCAGGAAGAATAAAAACCAAAGGATCCTGGGAAGGTCAAGCCCACCACCTTTTCACTCCTGAAGGAGAATTTAAAAGGGAATTGAATCTCAAATTAGATTCAACTGGCTGGTACTTGATTTGAGTTACTTGGTTTGAGGTCAACTGATTCAATGGTCACTGGGTACAACTGAGTAGGTGATAGTTTATAGAGGGGCTAGGGAATGGGTTAGGTATTATATGTTATTCATTTCTTCTGTTTACTAATAGGTAATCATATGTCTAGATCTGACTCTTTCCCTTGGTAGATCTGATGGAAAAGAATTTGCTTTTACAAACAACATTAGTAAGATAAACTCTACTCAACTGCCCCCAGAGTTCCCTAGAATTGCGTAGCAACGTATTTCCCAGTGTCACAAGATACTGTCTGCATTCTGAGCCCTGGAGTAAGCACACCAAATCAATAATTTTTAAGCATATGCTTAATTAGGCTAAAAAGCATCTGCATTTTGAAACTGCTGCATGAATTCTTTAAAAATAGTTTAGTGGTTTTTCGGAGTATTACCTTCCTCCTGTGTCTCCCATACACTGTTTTCTGAAGCACAGAAAATGTTCATCTTAAATTTAACCCATGCATTAAAGTCTAAATACATTCATTATTTAGATTGCAGCATATTTTTCTCTGTGGAAAGGGTAGGGTTTGTTGTCATTTTTTTTTTTGTTCTGCACTGATATAGTGCATGTTATAACAGTACATGAGAAGTTCTGTCTTCTGGCCTTCAAATCCATCTTTTGTTTTGGAGTCTGAAAACCAGAGAAAGTAATCTGAATTTCACTCTAATTTTAGAATATATTGTAATGTGAGAGAAATTTCAGTCCTATGACCCAATTTGTCATGTTACTTCAGATTTTCTCTAGGGTATATGTGTTATGTTAGGGGGTTCTGAGAGTAAGAATCCGATCTCTTTTTCTTCTGACTTCTCTTATTTTAAGGTTGGTACAATAATTTAATTGCTCTTGACCTGCAGCCTGATGCTTATGTCTACCAGAGCTTTGTGGGTTGGGCTTTCAGTGTTAGCGATTAGGAAGGTGCTAGGGTATACTGAGTGGAATAGTCTGCATGCTACTTACCAGCTTAAATTCATTTTTGGGTTATTGTTGCCCAAGACTGCTGTATCCAGCTGTTTATACATGTTTCTTAGCAAGATTAACAGTTTCTGACTTGTTGCCATTGTATCATATTGAGTCAAGCATCTTTGCGAAAGGACTAAAACAATTGATGATCTTGCTTTTGCTCTCAGGCTCTTTTGTGGTCTGACCTTGAATTTGCTGCACCATGTCTGTCTTTGCAGAAACCATTTTTCCCCCCAGATCATAACTCAAGTAATTGTATCAAATTTTGCAACAAGATACAATTATATTGATAAAAAGACCCTCCTGCTTTTTGCATTTTCTCCAAAATCCATTTTTAGCTTTCTATTAGAGACAATTTAGTAAAATCATCTATACCCTGAGAGCAATGAGGAATATTCTGATTGGATGTATTGTATGTTTATGTCTTCATGCGTGTAACTGAAGCTTTGGAATATGTGTGCATATAAAAATGAAGTTATATACTAAGACAGTCTCACATGTAGGTCCTAGAAATAAGGACTTCCATTACTGAATTTCATATCCTTCTGTTAGATCTACTTTGAATGTGGCCATGTTTTTTGAGAAGGAATTTGAGCCAAATGGAACACCTGGACTCTTTTCCAACTTAAATTGCTGTGTAACTCTGTGTTTTCTTTATAAAGCTTCTGCATAAGAGTATCATAAATCATGATCATAAATACAATGGCATAGAAGACTTAAGCAGTCCCCCACTGTTCATGGTAGAAAAGTAAAAGTGGAAATAAATATCTCCAGCAAAAAAAAAAAAAAAACAAAAACCTGATGACAGCTATCAACATTGTCAACAGCCTGAATCTTGTAATTTTTCAGGACATTACATAGATTTTTCTTTTTTTTTTTTTTTTTTTAAACTTTTCTCATCAGATATAAAATGCTCCTGATTGGGTGGCCTCATGAATAGACTTACTTGATTTTCATGTTAAACCATTTCATAACATTTGAGGAGAACATCTATTTATAATCATAATTGATACTTCACTCCACTGAATAGAAGTGGAATACGAGGCATTTCACAGGATGAGGTACATTTCAAACTAGGAAATCTGATTAATGTAGCAGCACACAAACTAGAACTAGACAAAAGGTTTTTCATTTGGAAATGCTAATTTTTTCAGGAATGAAGCACTTTTAGATACTTATCGATGTTTGAAGAAATTTGTTTGAGTTTATTACCTGTTCTCTAACTTAAACACTAAAATAAAATATTTACTCTCCCCTTCTTTTCCTCATACTCTCCATCTTATATAAACTAAAAAATTTCTTAAAATCTTCCAGAAACCCTGGATATCAGTTTAAATATGACTTCATTTATGACAATGGAATGAATTGGAAGAAAAACTTTTCTGCTATCTAAGGAAAACAAATTGAATACAGTAATACGTTTTACCTAATCCCTACACATAAATACTACATAGAAAATTGCCAGATGTGACTGTCACACGATCAATTTACCCATCCATTCAAAAACATTAAGTCCAAAAGTTATTTTCTTTTTTTCTGTTGATAAGAAGCAAAACCTATATTTGCTCTTTCCTGAACATAGACATCTGTAGACATGAGAGATAGTAGACTCAGCTTACATATCCACAAAAAAACATTGCAAAAGCAATGGCAATATGCTCACACTACAATTAAGATTTTTCTTGTAATGTCATTGCAGCATTTGAGCAAAACATTGGAATGATTATTGGGCAAATATTTTGAATTAACCAAAATAAGGGAAAGATGTAAAACACATTAAAATCTTTTCAAGTGTCCAACAATATGTTTTTCTTTAATTTCAGATATCTGTTTATATATTTGTTTGTTTTTCCTGCTATGTGTGTCATCAATAAACCTGCAGCTAATTATGGCACCTCCTTTTCTGTCAGCCTTTCTATATACTATTAACTATAAACATACCTTGTTGACAAACCTGAAAGAAATCTCTTTATCTTCTATATTTCATGAAAATACCTTTTCATTGCTCTTTATGTTTCTAAGTTTGTGTGTTCTGGAGTCAACGGAGAGCTTTACCATTTATTTCAGATGACATCATACCAGAATGTTCTGAGAAATGGCAAATCTCAGGGTCCTGGAAAAAGATACATCCTGAGATCCTTCTTTCATATTTGTATTCATCTGATAAATAATTTAATAGTATTTATTTTCCTTTGAGCTAGTCCTGAAATCCTTTTCAGATAAGGACTGAGTCTGAAAAAAACTTATTCTAGTTTGAACCTCACTTCTTGGAGCAGGAATATTTTCATATATTAAGTTCAATTTTTAGCAGAAATGTCCACCTGTGGACTGCAGCCACTTGGCAGAATGTGTCTCTGGGATCTTCAAAACTTTATACAATTCAACAGACTGCTTTTACATAGACTTGTTGTTCATAACACCGTGAAAATAGTGCTGTTTCCAGGTTTTTTACTGATTATCAGAGAAACTTGGATTGATTAATTTGCATATAATATTAGCTATTTGTATATGATATTAGCACAAGCTAATTTGTACACCAAGAATTCTTACATACATCAAGAATTCGTAAATCTGAAATATTTAGTCAATTTATTTCACCAATTTCTCAATTGAGTTTGGGTTTTGAGTTGATTATTGAGCTACAGAAGTTGTGGATGCCCCATCCTTGGGAATGTTCAAGGCCAAGTTGGATGGATCTTTGAGCAATCTGGCCTAGCAGGTGACCCTGGCCATGGTAGGGGTGTTGGAACCAGGTGATCTTTAAGGTCCCTTCCAAGCCAGATCATTCTATGTTTCTATTAGTACCTTTCAACATCCTCCAGGCCATATAAAAATTGACATGATTTATGCCTCTCTGTGGGTACACAATGGCAGCTACGTTCCTCTGAATATTCCCACTGAATGTCATTCTTTCTTGATCCTGTTTCTGGGCTCCAACTCTGCACAACAATCTTTTTCCTTTTTTTTTTTTTTTCTCCAAAACTGTTCTGAAGACAAGCATTAAGTTTTCTGCATGTGTTTCTACATTCATTTTGCAATAACATTTTATTTCATTTGTGTAGAAAAAGTGTTTGCTCTTTTAAGAAACTGGTAGTCTTTCCCTGAAATTGGAATGAGAACCTTAGTATCTACTTACCAGGGTTTTAAGCACAATAGGTTTCAGATTTATTATTCTATAATCCAGTCTGAAAAAAAATAAATAAGATCCTGACATGTTTCAGCATAGAATTTGTTTGAAATGTAAGAATTCTTAAAAGCTTGGGTTTTGACATTTTCATTTGACATGTATATTTAAAATATACGAAGGATTTTTTTTCCCACAGTGCACTTATTTGTTGCCAAGGTCCAACTGGATAAAACTCAGCCCCATAATATAGACATATTTTGTTTGTGATCCCTAGAATGAAATTAGGATGCAAACAAGATCAAGTACCGCAATCAGTCAGTTTGTCTATTATAAAAAAAATAATTATTATTAAATGGATGGTGGAGTCCCATCTCAGCTCCTCACACCATCTTGGAGATAATGGACCTCAGTTCCTCACACCAGTTTTTCAGACAATGGATGGCAGAGTCTGATTCCAGATGAGTCTCTCACGCTTTTCTTTCAGTGTATCCTTCAAATACAATCATGACTATATGTAATATAAGCCATATGTAATAACCAAACAAGTTTAAGTGGATGCAAATGCCAGAAAATAGCAGATTTAAAACAAAAAAATGCAGAATGCAGAAATAAATGCAATACTGCCAACAAGTATATTGGATTCACTTTCTACATAGTACCATGTCCACCAGATTCTGACATGTTTTAAGAAATCAGTGAGGACACAGAGAATCCTGGACGTTAGGCTGTGATCAACAAAATGTGATAATTCAAGAGGTTTTAGTACAAAACTCAGTGAAATGAAATCGCTAGGAAGATGAATTTGAAAAGTAATTTTTTTTCAAAGTAAATAAAAGGAAAGCCTTGATAATTTTTTTAAATATTAGGCATTGACATAAATTTAAGAAGAGGATTCAAGAAAATTAATGACTTCTTTAATATTAAAAACCCCTCAAATATGCAGAAACCTTTTAAAAAATATACTTTGATTAGATTATAATATTTTTTTAAACAGAATATTTCATTGTCTTCAACTGCACAAGAAATTCAAGCTGATTAGGAAATAAATGCATAATGCAAATTTCCTTAAGTATCATATAAAGAATCTGAGGTTTAGTTGAGAACAGAAGCTGGATCTACCCTAATGTGTTACTATGTCATAGCTCCAAAAATCTCATTAGAAACATGAGTTAGAGAACTGAAGAAAAAAATGTGATTTTAAATTATTTTTTTTGTACAACCACATATATACCTAAAAGCCTTGGATTTTTTTGGCTGACATCTGGTAAGCAAAAAGAAGTTGTCTTAAAAAGTTAGCTTAAACTTAAATAAAAAATAATAATTTAAAATTAGTCATTTGAAGTTTTAATATGAGTCTGTTGAAAGAAAAAATAGCAGTTCAAAAAGCTGATGACAGAAAATATCTGACCATTTGTTCCGAAAATTGACACAGTTTCTGACAGCTATTGAACAGTAGAAAGCTCTTCAAAAATAGAGATAAACTTTTCCAAAGTAGTTTATTCTTAGAGAACTGTAACATTTATTTCATGGTTTTAACAAATCTATGGAACTTAGTTTCAGAGGACAGCCTTTGTAAAGTTCTGTAGAGCATCCATATGAAAGAATTAGCTTTTTTAAAAAAATATATATCTGTTTGGGTAATTCCTATGGAATTATATTTTTTTCAGTTTTACTGTATTTCATATTTCTTTAAAAAAGTCCTTATTTTCCTGAAGTCTTGTGTGAGCATAAAAATTAAAACATTTAGTGAAATAGCTGCTGTGGAATACATTTTCTCAATTGCTTGTTACCTGAGTTTTTCCCACCTCATAGAGTTTTTAATCCATAATTCTGTTGTTTCTTTGAAAACACATAAAAACCAAGGAAGATCATAGAATAGAATAGTTAGGGTTGGAAAGGACCTTAAAAGCATTTAGTTCCAATCCCCCTGCCATGGGCAGGGACACCTTGCACCAAACCATGTTGCCCAAGGCTCTGTCCAGCCTGGATTTGAACACTGATGTATATTTTTTCCCCCTTTATATATACTTTGTCTCTTCTTTTTATATTTCTTTTACTTCCTTTTAAAGGGAAGTTCTAAAAACACATTATCAAGCCAAGGAAGACTGGGCAAAGTCCAAAGAAGAAAATGGACCTTCTTTGTGGGTAATGATTTCCACATATTAGAGATGTCTTATAAGGGGATAAACCTTAAGCATCTGTCTGCATTGATTTTTTTACAATGTTTAGAAAAGGTCCTAAATTAATTTTTAAGACAAAATTGAGTTTTTAATCATCTGGATTTAAATTACATAACCCACACTAAGGTATTTAAAGTGATACATAGAAAAGAAAAAAAAAATAAAAATCTTTTCTGAAACATTCTTGTGTTATTTCATATTTCATTGATGATGTATGGCTAAAAACAGGGAGGCTGCTTTTTTATTTGCAGAACACAAAAAACTGTGAAAAGCTGCAAGTTTAAAAAGTTTTCAAGATCTAGATCTATTTAATATGACCTGTACTATTTAAAACCCTTAGTCCTCAGTACATTGTCTTGTCAATGTAACATATAGTATTCTTGGTTAGATAACTTTTCATCATCTTGTTCTACTGGTAATATTCATTTTGACCATATTCCTTGATAGTGAGCTTATTTCTGTAATTCTTATTCATGTCATATAACCAAAGGCTCCCTAGGAAATTACGTCTAGAGAAAATAAAGAATGCAAACAATGGTAGCAATTCATCTAATTCTAAAATTTTAACAATAAGAAAAATTCAGGATCATTCAGAAAATATGGACTTCTACACAATGATAGCAGAAAATAAATGCTTTTGACCTATTTTTATCAGTGTGTTAGAAGTAAGTCTCTTGTGAACCCAGTCAGATGAGTAATCAATAAAGCAAATGACTTTCAGAATGAAGACTGGAACGGTGAGTTTCTTTATAGTTTGCCCTTTTTTTGCTATAGATGCATTCTGATTGTAACAAGGCATCTGAGATTGCTGCCCAGTAACACAGAAAATGAACATGAGTCAGAGAAAAAAAATCAGTGAGAAATAGAAAATGCCTTATACTCAAGCAGTAATTCCTGTGTTATTTCTAAGACTGGAAAAGAAGTGTTATTCTCTGGTGATAATTTTTGGAATGCAGATTATATGATAATTTCATTATTGATATAGGCAGGTGTAAAAAGTTGACTTTGATTAAATTTGACAATGACAACTGAATCTTAACATGTGAAACACATCAGCACACATGCAAATCCACAAATGCAAAATATGGTACACATTGCAAGTGATCTGGAGACAGATAATTGCATTTAAGAAAATGCAATGTACTATTGCTTGCTAAATCCGAATCCTGAAGATAGGAGAAAAGATGTAACAAAATGAACAGAGGTAAACTTTGGAAAATCGAAAGTTAGAATAAAAAAGAAGTCTCTCAATGATAACAAAATGAAGATATAGTTTTCAACGTAACATAGAGAGGGCAATGGTATTGAAAATACATTATAATCTGAATGTGGATCTAATATCCATGAGTTATTATTGCATTCTATACAGCCTTGCTGGAAGATTATCTGAAAAATTATATGAAGCTGTCCTTACTTTTGCATAATGTCTAAAACTAAACCAAATAAAACCAAAACAAAAAATACATCAAAGAATGGACAAAGTTGTATGAGAGAGGGAATATCAGAAACAGAAGTAAAATTTTCTATAATCCTGAAAAGAAAAAAAAAAATCACTAGAGGTTTAATTATCCATCTGCCTCTTCCTTCTGTCTTAAGTACTTCTGAGGATCCTATCATTGTGGCATCCAAGGGCCATATAAACTTTTACTCTAGTATGTCAGTACTTTCAAAGAAATTATAAATGAAAGCAGAAGATGCTGGGAAGACTTTCCTGGCACATTTTTGTAAATCCAGGAAAGCCTTTTTCAAATAGTGTTGCCATGGTTTAAGCCCAGCCAGCAACCCAGAAAACCACACATCCGTTCTCTCACTCCCACCACTTCTTCCTCCCCCTGCCTCTGGAGGGATAGGGAGGAGAATCAAAAGAACATAACTCCCACAAGTTGAGATAAGAACAGTCCAGTAACTAAGGTATAACACAAAACCACCAATAATAATAATGATAAGGGAAACAATAAGGGAAGAGCATACAACTGCTTACCACCCGCTGACCGATACCTTGCCCAACTGAGCAGTGATCTCACCCTTCTAGGTAACTGCCCCCAGTTAATATAGTGCACATGGTGTGCTGTGGTATGGAATACCTCTTTGGCTAGTTTGGGTCAGGTGTCCTGTCTCTGCTTCCTTCCAGCTTCCCCGCTTCCCAGGCAGAGCATGAGACTCAGAGAGTCCTGGGTCAGAGTAAACATTACTGAGCAACAGCTAAAACCTTCAGTGTTACCAGTGCTGTTCCCAGGCTGAAATTCAAAAACACAGCACTGCACCAGCTACTGAGAAGGAGAAAAATGACTGCTACTGCTGAACCCAGGACAAATGTCAACAGAGGTGGTATCTCTCCACTTACAAGAGATATCACTCTTGTGGTGCCTTGTCAGAGCACCACAAACCCAGCATACACTTGCTTCAGTTTGTTGGTTACTTG
This sequence comes from Bolborhynchus lineola, assembly GCA_025448015.1. Taxonomy (NCBI): domain Eukaryota; kingdom Metazoa; phylum Chordata; class Aves; order Psittaciformes; family Psittacidae; genus Bolborhynchus; species Bolborhynchus lineola. The sequence continues at coordinate 18,838 of JAOEHX010031359.1, forward strand.
TAGTATATAACTTGAATTCCTGACCTTAGAAACAGACTGTTGTTTAGGGTCCAACTATGGCCTGTGATTTTCCATATGCTTTACAGGATGTTTCATCGATTATTTAGCAGGGAAACTATCAGCAAATAATTTCTGGATTTACTGCACTGTCTTAATAATTCAGTGAAGGATTTTCTGCCCATTATTTATAGTAGCTGGTAGTTATTATTCACTATGTAAGATATCAGGTAATTTCATATTATTCATATCACATTTCACAGATTCCCATCAGAGAAAGATCTATTTGCATTATATACTGTAATACACAAAAGAAAGACAACCTTTGTCTTGATCAATCTATTAAAGGTAAAAAAGTAAAAACCAAAGAGATGATTAAAAAGTTAGATTGTGAGTTTTGGTAAACTTAGTGTCAGCAATTAGAAAAAAGTTCTACTAGCATTTTTTTCTCAATATCTTCTTTTCTTTAATGATTATTATGATTCAAGATCTTATTTTCTTTTGTGAGGTCATGAACTTAGTCATAAACCTTCCATATTATCTATTACATTCCATGGCTACATATTCCTGTATTACAAGAAGGTGACACAAAGATGCTTACAACTTGCTCAGGCTGCCCAAAGTGCTTCAGAGGCCTGTTCAACCAGTATCAAGAAAAACAAACATTTTTCTATCCTTGCTGTTTCTTATGCTCTACTTGTCATTACGTACTTGTCCAACACTCTCTGTTTCTTCCTGCCATTTTCTTTACAATCTTCCTTTGTTCTTTTTGCACATTTTTGTAGGCTGTAAAATTTTATCTGAAATATATTGGTTTTATTTTTACTCATGTTTTCCTCAGAATGTAAGTCCTTATAACAGCAATGATTCACACTACATCTGTTCACACAGCTAATTTGCTAGCTTTTGTTTTTGACATTCATCTATGTCATCTATTTTTTCAACTTGCTCATTTTGGCACCTTTGGTGTGTCTTGATAACATACGTGACACTATCAAAGCTTCCCATGGTTGGATAATGGGATTCAGTTACATATCTGAACAATGATCAGCCTATTTGTGATCTATACTATTTCAGCATGCTCTTGATTTGTTAGAAATGGGCTTCCATCCTGATTTTATATAATAATGTGATTCAAGTGAAGCTGATCTAGAAAGCTCTAAATCTAGTTTCTCATGATGTGATATTAAAGCACACTGATTTCAAGGACGAGCTGTAGTGAATTGAATTGAATGATTTCATTGATCTTTCTCAAATGATGCCTCCCCCTCCTAATCGATAACCTATTTTCCCACTTTAGCACTGAATGCTTTGTAATCTTTAAAGCACATTTTAAACACAGCTTTACTTGTTCTTTCTGTTGCACTTAGCACTTTTCAGTGTCACCGTTCATAACTGTAGTACACTTATACAACTGGGTAATCCTAAAGTAGATTGAAACAAACAACAATAGCTGTTTTGTTTGGGGTTTTTTGTTTATTTGTTTAGTTGGTTTGGTTTTTCATGCACACCCATTACTAAAGAACAGGGTGATCTGACTACATAAATCTGGCTCCTTAAAATGGCACAGGTGAGTACACTACTTAGATTGGTGCTTGGGTATGATAGATTGTAATTATTATTGTTTCAGACATTCCTCATTACTCTCCATATTCAGATGAGCTCATGACTAAAAATTTGACTGATTACACGTACACTTCACACTTAAGTAGCCCAACAAGTTTCAAACCCAACTGGATCAAGATGTTACTTACACAAAAGCCAACATTTGCTGAAAGGATTTTCAATATTTTCAAAGGATGCACAATTCAGTTCAAGCTATTTCTGGAGGTTAGAAAACTTTAAAATATTGTGCTGAAACATCCAAAGTATTTGCAAGCAGTTAAGAAATTATATCAAATGATTAAAGGCATTATAATTTTCAAGAACTTACTATTCAGTTATAATTAAACATCCATAAATTCTTGAGCTTTCACAAGTATTCAACATTAGTCCTCAGCATGGTTTGGACCTACAGCAGGGAATCATAGCAAAGAACTAGAAACTTGCTACCACAGTACCCTCACTTTCCCTTTATTTAGAAGCAAGTAAAGTATTCTTGATCATTTTACTTAAAATAAATAAATAAATAAAAATTGCCACAAGTATTTTTCTTCTTCTGTATTTACTCTGAGCATAAAACAAACAGTTAATCTTTTACTCACAATATGATTCTTCTCTTAGAAAACAGATGACAGTTTCTGTCCCATGCAAACATGTTTGTTTGTGGTTACCAACATGAACATAAAATACAAAAAAAAAATGTTAAATGATAAGCATAGCTATTTTAACTACTGAAGGAAGGATCATTTGTAATAAATATATTCAGGACTGAGAATGGCTACTAAAATTGGAGTAGTTTGTTGGAGGACTGATTATTTAATGATGGAATTGTACACAGGGAAATAAATGACACTCCTGTTTAATAATCCATGAATACATCACTGAATGACCTGGAGGTAGCAATCCAGGACAGGTATGCTAGTGAAGAAAAGACCCATCTCAATTCTCCAGTGTGTTATGAAGAGGAGAGAATGTTATCTAACTAAGACATTCAAATGTGAATTATATAGTGTAAATGTATATTACCTATATCTAAATACAGATCAATTTGCTGACAGTTCTGATGCCTACACTTTATTTAGTTATGCATGTCTTAAAAAAATATACTAAAAATAATAAGAAATATAATTCTTGTAGCTAAAGAAGCAATTTATGTGAAACCCAGAATTTAAAAGTACAATAGGAGAACAATCAAATATGAAAAATACTTAAAAAAGAAGAAAATGTGATTCAACTGATCTGGTTTCAGCAAACAAGAAGAAAATGCAATTTCTTCTAACAGAAATCACCAAATTGTGTGGTGACATCTGAGTTTTTAGGAAGTTGGGAAAAGAAGGTTTATATTTGATCACTAAATCCAAACAACTCTTAGGCTGCTCAGTTGTATAAGTCTGCTTATGAAATTATTAAGTTCAGAAGGTTGTTAAAACTTAGAAATACATCAAGCTTATGTTGTAAGTATTTACCAGTGAAACCTAAAAATCCAGCTATTTCTTGTGGAACATTTCATGTTTAACATGTATTTTTTCGACTGCTGTTTACTTCTTAAGCTTCTTCAAGGTATTTTGGAGCAGGATGTATCAACAGTAGACAGATTTCCCATAATGTATTTACAGTAGCCATACAAATATCCAGCACAGGACAAATATTTTTCAGGCTGCAGAATCTGGTCAAAAATGAGACCAAGGAGCCCAGAAGGGTATCAAAGATCTCATATATCCCAATCTAGTTTACCTCTTGAGCTTTAGAACATTTCCCTTGGAGGTAAGAATGTGCCCTGGACCATTCTGCTGTGGAAAGCGTCTGCTCAAGCTTCCACTGTTCTAAATAAAGTGAAACCAGTAAACTTAACTAATGATAAAATCAGATGATATGGCAACCACCACTTTCCTTCTCTGATTTAATTAGATGTATTTGCACGTATGTATGTAAACATTTGGAGGGGATCTGTGCCTGAATCTATTGGGATTTTCTAAGTCACATCAGTTTAAGCTTGGTATACTTTTGTTTATTTTGTCGGAAGAAAGTTAGTCAAGCAATAATTAACATTTTAATTCTAGTTTTGGGTGATATGAAGCATTATGAGTTCTGTTTTGAATAAATACTGCTTTATGTGGTTGATCTCCAACTGGAAAAATTTGTCCACTGACAAGAATATTTTGTGCATTTATAAGCACTATGTATCCTACTATCTCTAACTACCCTTGCTGAATTTATACATGTATGTTATTTTAAGTAATTTTTGTCTCTCTGAGTACAAATTTTTCAAAGGACAAAGTCTGGCAATGTAATAACAAAAAGTCAATCTTTTGTTACCCAGACATTGAAAAAAAGCGTGTTTAAGAAATAGTAACAGTGTCCTTGGTCTTGTGAGTTTAAATTGATTTTTCTACAATGAATGAATATCCAAAGTGCTGGAGAATGGAATATATGGTTATGGCTTTTACTCACTATTTAATATTTAACATACAGTCCATTTTACCAGCTTTCTGCATGCATAATAGCAAAGCTATTTTCTTCTAAAGGCTCAATATATTATAGACTTTCTTTCTTTTTTTTTTTATTTCTCTTTTTTTCCACCCCTTCTCTTTAATGTAAATTGTTCTTCTAAGTAAGCATACAGACTTGCTCACCAAAGGTCCTATGGACCTATCTAGAAGACCAGTCTGAATGTCAACAGTATTGAATGAAGTCATTAGTTTGATTTCAAGGTTTTGTCAGTGACGTGAGGTTACAATAGAAACACTGGACAAATATCTGTCAATTCTTGAAAGTATCACAATGGAAAGGAAGACCTTAAATGTACTACCTGAATTTCTCTACCCTTATTTAATGTAAAAAGAGAGCTTCATATAGCTGTAATCACTTTTAAAGTAATTACATCTTGAGGTAAATGAGAATTGAACTTCTACTGTTCACAAAACTGAAATCAGTTAACCTGGGTGGAAAACCAGCACCCATGCATTCCTTGCATAGGTGCAAACAGACTGAATAAGCTGAAAGTTATTGTCACCCAGTCGGTGCTTTATCTCCAGGGTCTGTCAGAAGTCCCTTTTTACTGAAATAGTCCAGCCTGCATTAGCTACCTTCTCTGCTTTCAGTCCATGCAGTTATTACTCTAAAATCACTAGGTAACTCAGGAGGGACCTGAAGATGTCTCTAGGTTAACTGCTCACTTAAAGCAGGGTAAGCTATGAGGCCAGACAGGTTACACAGGGCTCTGCAGCTGGGTCTTGAAAACCCTGAAGGATGGAAAGATATTGCATAAACTCTCTGGGCAACCTGTTCTACTGACTGACTGTCTTCCTGGGGAAAAAGTTTCCTTTTACATCAGACTGAATTTACCTTTTTGAGTGCTCATTGCCTCTCATGCTGTCTCTGCACACCACTGTGAAGAGCTTGCTCCTGTCTCTTTGATAACACTCCCATAGTTAGGGAGGTTGTTGGGTTCTTGTCTAAGCTGAACAAGTCCCGTTGCTTCAATCTCTCTTCATAGGTGAAAGTACTGCTGCCCCTGCCTGCCCTGTCCTAGTGAACCTCCACTGAACTCACTCCTATTTATCAACATCTTTCTTGTACTGGGGTGGGGAAGAGCATGCAAACTCTAGACAACATAGTCTAACAGATGGTGCTTAGAGTGGATAATCACTTCCCTTGACCTTCTACCTTTGTTCCTATTAATATAGCCCAGGTCTGATCTTCCTTGCTGCCAGTTGAAGGATGCATGCAGGCATGCTGCCTGCTGGCTTGTTCCCAGTTTGCTGTCAACCAGGGCCCTGGAGCTTTTTCTGCAAAGCTGTTCCCAAGCCAGTCAGTTCCCAGCTAGTGTTTTTGCAAGAGATTGCCCAAAGTCATCTTACAGACTGAAAAGCTTCTCAAGCTCTTTAGGTATTTAAGCAGAATTTCTCTACTGGGCATATAAATTAGTTACATAATGAGAAGAGATTGCTATTTAGGTGGCTGTTGACAATGGACTAAATAATCCAATATAAGGCATGTTGTAACAAAACTGGAAAAGAAAGCAAGATTTTATAATGAAAAAGTGTAAGACTTCTATAAACAGCCAGGGGCTGGATGAACAAAATGGATGATGCAGCTGTCTTTTTCAAGCTCACAGTAAAAGGAGAATTTTCTTTCAGTTTTTCAAACATAAACATGAAAACATCTGTGAGAATGTCCCAGGACTTACTCATTTGCATGGCATTTTTTTATTGCTTTGCAGTATGAAGCTGCTCATTCTCAATAAGTTTGCAGAAGTGTCACACAAACCAGTATCACATCATTAATTGATGTCACTCATGGAAAATATTCTTAACTCTGTTTAGAATGTTACTGAATAGGCATACTATCCATTAAATGATCATTTGTTAAGGTACAGTCATTGTATTTAAGATTTCAAATAAAAAAGGCAATGATTACACCTGGTGAAAGAGAGAGCTATGGATAAATAGAAACCTCACAAGGTCATTAACATCTACAAACAGTACCATGAGCCCTGAAAGTTGAATAAAAGGAGCTAATTGGCTTTGAGGAGAAAAATTAACAGTCTGACAGAACTATTTCTTCCATGTGGATGTTAGAAAGGAAGTCTTGCAAGTCATACCCTTTATAATGCTAAAAATAGAATAAACCAGGAATTAATTTGTGTTAAGAGTTAGATGGGGAGTAATCACAGCAATCCACAGGTTACATTTTCATATGTAAAGTGCAGCAGTGTTTCACAAACACAGTATAGTTAATTTCACAAGGCTGTTAAACTGGTTATTATGATGATAATAGATAGCATATATGTAAATATCTGTTAATAGGAAAAATAGGAAAAAAACCTAAACAAAACCAGTAAAATTTTGCTGCCTTCCAAAAGGCAAAATGCTCGCAAAGTAGATTTAGAAAGACAGAACAATATTCCAGTAAATGCAATAGATTGAAATCTGAGAGAGTTAGGAAAACTGAAGAGTTTACCACTGACAGTCCTTGTCAGAGCTTCTTTTGTGACTCTGATAAGCTATGTAATCTTACAGTACTTATTTTCATTTTCTGAAAAAACTGAAATAAGAGGTCCACCCCATTCATTTGGTTTTGCTATTCAGAATAGTGCAGGGTTTATCCTGAAGTGCACTTTAATAATGTGTCTAACAATATATGGCTAATGCTATTGTTACTATGATATGCATAATGACATATTTATGCATATCCTAAACACATCTTAGAAAGGAAAAAAGTTCTGTGTAGCCTCAGAGAAGTAAGTAATCAAGGCATAAGTTTTGATAAACTCCTTACAACTCCCTTTGAGGCGTTAAAGAGACACAGGTTCCAGGGATTATGATCTGAGCTTTTCTTGCGATAAGGTAGACACTGATATGCAGTAGTTGTACTCATGTAGCAGTGACAACAGTGAGCTGGATGACCTCTGGGTGAATAAGAATAAGCCCCTGCAAGTCTGTACTGCAGTAAATAACACATACCTATGATATTAAAATGGTGGTTCATGTTTTCTGGTCTGGAATTGCCCGTCTGCATAAAATTTACTTCAGTTCTTATGTACCTTATATAATGATGTCAAGTTTGATTTCCTGCCTTGTACTCATGATTTCAGGTTTCATTAAAAACATTCAGTTTCTGCTCTATTGAATAATCAAAGCTAAGAAAAACTGAGATAAAAGATGTTGTACAAGAGAAAAAAAAAGTATATGTGAAGCTAACAGACTTTGAAGTGTTGATGCTGGGAATAACACTGAAAGAAATCTTAAATTTGATTGTGATAGAACAAAGCAACTACTTTGATTACCTTATGGTCTTCCATCATCACAACATTGCAGTCCCTCAACATTTTAATATATGTATTAAAGCAGTACTTGTTGGATATTGAACATTTTTTATATACAAATTGTTAGCTAGAAAACTGAGGCCAAAACATGTGAAGTGATTTGCTGTAGACAAACAGAAAGTCTACAACAGAGAGGGGAATGGGATTTCTTCAGAGAGAGGATGACAGTCATTATACTATCTTTTCTTTCTTCTCTAATCGAAGTAACTGGAGAAAAGGATCAGCTACTGTTCTGAAGTGGAAAGGGGGCAATAGTGGCAACACTGCATCCCTCACAGGTCTCAGATGACTACCTTTATGACCCATCCTCCATTTTAATGAGTTAATATTCTGGGGATGAATTGAGAACTGAGAGAATATCTGTTCTTTACCTCAGTGAACAGACCTGAGAACATCCCTAATAAAACCCATGACCAATAATTTGCATTGCACAGCTCCTCTACAGGTATGGCAGACTAAATCCAATCCATGTATATGATTCAGAAATTTGTTGTTGAGATATACAGCAACTTCATGGCAGCCAGATAAATGTGTCAAAATCTAAGTGAGCATAAGGGTTTCTAAGGTCCTCTAGAAGTTGTACTTTTTTCTGGCTAGGTGAATGGTAACGAAATCTTTCATTTCCAAGGAGCAGTGTGTTCAGGCATTATGACATGAATTTGACTTTGAAAAGCTACATGTAATCAGAATTTACTAGATTACATTTTATTGAAAAGGCCGGGAAAAGAAATCTCACCCTTGAGAGTAAACCACTGGAGCATAGAAAGGCTAACTGCATTGTTGTGGGGATACCTCCTACCTGATGAACACAGTGGTTATAGGTAGCATCAGCATCTAGCCACCTATGTCAAGGAGAAATATCCCTGTTGGCATACTGTGAACTAGTTAGGCATGATGCCTGTGAAAATGCTGTTACTCCCATAGTGTTATTGTACAGCCTCCTGCATTGCAGCAGACTGGTGTAACCCTCCTTGCCGGTACATGGGCTCAGGATAGGCAGACAAGGAGAAAAAAAAGTGTTACATTTTGTCTCACCTCAATCAAGGACTGGCTATCTCTGGACTGCTAGGGCCACAGGACAAAGCAAAAAGTTAGAAAACTTCTTAAAACAGTATAGACAGTAGAGTCTGACATACCTAAATGCCAACATACTTGATGCTGTTTTCTACAGGATTGATTATAGTAGCTCTAGGGTCCTTCAACAGATGCAATTAAATTACAGTCAAAATTCTAAGTGTGATAATACTGTAACAATGTTCATATTAAAAGTTTGATGTAAATTACTTAAAGGCTAAAATAATAATTATTTTTGAGTGTAGCTTAAGCAAACATAAGCAGTTCAGCATATCTTATATTTTTATTTGCTTCTTTGAATGGCTTATTGACACCAGCTTCCCATTGATCTGTTGGATCTTGCAGATCCAGGGAAACAACTTCTTTTAAAAAAACAGACCAAAAGAGCAGATCTTATTCTTTTCAACTTTACTCTTTTTCTACTCCATGTGTTTGAAGAAACTCATCAATACTTCTTTTTTTCTTTTTCTAAGCTAAGTTCCCTATATTTTTTAGATCACAAATTCTTTAGACCACAAATTCTTTAGACAATAAATTCTTATTTTTTAATCTAATGATAATGGAACCCCCAACAAAATAAGGAAATTGAACAGCTGGAGCAACTCCAGAGGAGACCACAAATATAATAATTCCATTTCAAATAAAAGACAGGCTGGGGACAATGTGTAACCTATCCAGAAGCTATCAGGAGAACTAGCTAACCTGGATTTGGAGAAGGCTGAGGCTCTTCATGACTTCTTTGCCTCAGTCTACACTGGCAAATGCTCTGATGGCATCACCCAAGTCTTGGAAAGCAGACGCAGGGACTGTGAGAGCGAAGACCTTGGGCCCATTGTAGGAGAGGTTCTGGTTCGAGACCATCTTAAGAACCTGAACGTGCACAAGTCCATGGGACCTGACGAAATCCATCTGTGAGACCTGAAAGAGCTGCAAATGAAGTTCCTAAGCCACTGTCCATCATATTTGAAAAATCATAGCAGTCAGGTGAAGGTCCCGATGACTGGAAAAAGGGAAATAAACCCCCCATTTTCAAGAAGGGGAAAATGGATGAGCCAGGGAACTACAGAGCAGTCAGCCTCACCTCTGTGCCTGGCAAAATCTTGGAGCAGATTCTCCTGGAAGGCACACTAAGGCACATGAAGAACAAGAAGGTGGTTGGTGACAGCCATCATGGCTTCACTAAGAGGAAATCCTTCCTGACCAATCTAGTGGCCTTCTACAATGGAGCTACGCAATTGAAGGAAAGGGGTAGAGCAGTTCATATTATCTACCTGGACTTGCACAAAGTGTACAACACTGTCCCTCTTGACATCCTTGTCTCTAAGTTGGAGAGACATCAATTTGATAGGTGGACCACTCGCTGGATAAAGACCTGGCTGGGTGGTTGCACGCAAAGTATTTTGGTCTATGGCTCAATGTCCAGCTGGAGACCAGTGACGATTGGTGTCCCTCAGGGGTTGGTGTTGGGACTGGTCTTGTTCAACGTCTTTGTTGGTGACATGGACAGTGGGATTGAATGCGCCCTCAGCAAGTTTGCCGATGACACCAAGCTGGGTGGTTCGGTTGATCGCTGGAGGGAAGGAATGCCATTCAGATGGACCTTGACATGTTTGTGAGGTGGGCTGATGCCAACCTGATGAAGTTTAACCATGCCAAGTGCAAGGTCCTACACGTGGGTCAGAGAAAT
>JAOEHX010031362.1:0-16812 GCA_025448015.1 Bolborhynchus lineola
CACGCAGCCTTCTCTTCTCCAGGCTGAACAGCCCCAACTTTCTCATCCTATCTTCATGTGGGAGGTGCTCCAGTCCCTGATCATCCTCGTGGCCTCCTCTGGACTTCTTCCAACAGTTCCATGGATGCAGAGAAAAGTATTCAAAATATATGCTCACTCTTTTCAATATATTCATTTATTTCATCTGAAAGGTGACAGACTTACACCATTCTTTCAAAAGTAGCCATGTGGTCCTCACTACTATAGCACCAGAGCACTTCAAAATGTTTGCCAAACACATATATACAACATACATAAGATACAGGGAGATACGTTTTTGAGCTGAAATAGAAGGCTTGGGTGTATCTGAAAGGAGGACTATCAAGTTGCAGGTTACCATCTCAGCCATTCTGCATTCCTACCACAGGCATCAGAAGTCAAAGAAAAGCAAAGCAGGCTGCCCAGGGAGGAGACAGGATTGCAAGCTCTTTACTGAGGCCGCCTCCATTGTTTGGAAAGCATGAAGAAAACTTAACACTTAGGATCTCCAGAACAGCTGCAGCTCTCCTTGACTTAGACTTGTCTGCCAGAAATGACATTTCTTGGCCTCCACTTTGTTGACTGTATTTTTCTCCCCCACAAAATATGATCTCAAAGTATGCAAAGTCTAATGAGATAACACTGTTGGAAATAATTAGACAAAAAAAGCCCTGAGTTTATCTGTGTTCTTAGTAAGCTCAAACTTAAAACCTTGGGGAAAAGCCAAAACCAAAAACCCTACCAGAAGGAACTTCTGCATGACCTCTGGGGCTGTATGAAAAACCCAAAAGCACCTCCTACCAATGGACGAGTTAAAACTCCATTAGCACCTGGATACACGCTGGCCAGAGCTGCTACAATACACGCAGGCTGCAAGCAGAACTACAGCAAGCTGCTGATCAATCTGAAGCAAAAGCCTAGGATTAGACATAAATCCCAGGGCACGCCGGTTGGGCTCCCTGCCACAGGAGGCACGAGGACTTCCAAAGCTCATGAGCATTTTGAATTAAGCAACCTTAGAGCATGAGATGGATGTACATGAAAGAACATCAGCAACACTTCATAGCTGGAATTATTGATCATCACCCATGAGCTGGTTTTGACAAACCAGAGCTTTCAGTCCCTCAAACATGGAAGAGTTCGGATGAGTACATAGGAAACTAAATATCTCTCTGAATACATGAGGTTTAAAGTGTATATAAAAAACACAATTAGGCTATCACCAGGTGTTTACAGCTGTTTGCTGAAATCTCTTGCTACAAACAGGTTGTCAGCTATAGCATAAAAATAACACATCTGAAAGTAAAGAGCAGCCCGAGTCCCATCAAATGGCAGCAAGATGGTCTGGTGGCGGTTACCACAGCCAGCACCAGCAGCTCTGGAAGCCCAGCAACGAACAAGTCCAGAAAACCTTGCTCTGAGGAAAATCCAAGTACGGGGTGGCAGTACATGAGCATGAGAAACAAAGGGAAGGCCACCCACGGGCAGTGGCAAAGGTCGCTGAATGCGGCTGCACCTTTCTCAAGCAGTCCAACCCTCCTCACACAGAGATACTTCAAAGGCAGAATTGCTGAGCACAAAGCACGTCCCCATGATCAGTCAGTTGTGCAGATGCGTTTGCAGGAGACCACATCAATCCAAAGCAAAGTGCTCTGCAAAAATATCATTTTTCTTCCCAAACAAGCCTCGCGCTTGCTCGAACTCCAGGGGCACATCAGTCACCTTCTTCTTTACTTCTTTATCAAAAAGCTACAGATTAAAAACCAGAAGATATTGGTAAAACCCAGTACAAGCCCTTCACCCTGGCTGATACCATTGTTCATTCTAACCTCTTAAAAGATCCAGTAAAGAAACCCTTTCATATAAAAGCCATCTCTGTCACCACTGCTGCTCATGCTCCATTACTTAATGAACATTTTCCTGTTTGTCCCTGGCTCTGAGTAACCAGAAGTCAGTCTAGCTCCCTCCCCAGCAGCAAGGCTGATGAACAGGACACAGCTATTGCATTCAGGATCCAGTCTCCTTTCCTCTGTTTCCAATCATTCACAAAGGCAAAGCAACACTACCTCATAAGCTGAGAGCTCCAGGAGTCCTGATATGTCATCCTCCATTTCAGAGAGAGAATGGTTCAGGACAGCAGCTGCCTTGGCCACCTCTGGGTGATAATGGTTTTGTAGAGTCTGCAAAAGCAAGACAAACAGGACATGGTCTAGTTAATAGAGGGTAACACACCCCCATCTGGATTCCAACAAAGGTATCTGCCCCTTTGCTGGTCTGATCTTCAGTGAACACTGAATTCTGGCAGGAGCAACTTTGCTGTACTCTGCTACTACAGAGCTTGAAGAAATTCTGATCTCAGCCATCTTTCAAACACACCAAAGGCCCCTCTCACCCCATTCAAATTCAGCTCAAGACAGATGGCACTCTTCCACAGGCTGTGTCTACAATGTATAACCCAACTCTGCCACCTCCCATTGACTGCCCCGATGCTGCAGCCAAGCTCCAGCTCTCTGCACTTCCTGGCTCCTGCACAACACTCTTGTTGCTATTTCAGCCCCTTATACAAAACCTTTGCAGCACCTAAATGAAAGTGATAATCCTGGCATTAGCGTTTTAGACCCATCAGGAGTAATTTAACCAACTTCAACATTCATGCTCTATCCTACAAATGATCCAGGTGAAAGGTGAACTTTACAATCTCCTCCAGTATTTTTAAACCCATTTCTACAGGATGACCTAGCTGTACCCAATTAATTTCCATCACTGCTCAGCAAGTTCCTCTCTCCTCTCCACAGCAAATAAAAAGCCTCATAGATTTTCAGCTCTTCAGTCTGTTTCAGCTGTTAACTGCACACTTTTTCGCTGCACAGTCAGCTGTGTGTTCACAAGCCCCTAATAGACACGTACATGAAATCCTTTGCCTCTAATGCTAGGACAGAAAAGGGTGCAAAGGATCATCCAGAAGCTCATCGCATTAGCAGGACATACCTCAGCAGGTTCGTGTAAGTGGGACTGCCAACATGCATCAAGGAAGCAGCAAAGTTGGAAGAAACCTATACCAGACGCAGAAGTTCCTTTTTAACTGACATACCTGAATCTCCCAGAGAGAGCTTTCTAAAGCCCTGCTTTTGGATGGCTCCTCCTCCTCCATAATATATGGATCTTCTGAAATATCTAAGGAAACAGAGAGCAAATGCCTCCTGTGTGATGTGTGTAACACCAAAGGGAACAAAGAGACCCAGAGCGATGCCACAGAACAAGACAAGCTCAGTGTCTGGTACAGCTCCAGCAGTCCTTTAGCACTTGGAAGCAGCCTGGGTCAGTGTCAGGCTCAAAGCAGCCTTCACCCAGGGAATCACGACAGTGGGGAACCAACTGTGAGGCCCGAGGTCAGAGGAGCAATGCAGGCAGGTCTTCACAATCACAGAACTGGCAGGAGCAGCCTGCTGGCTTCTCGCAAACTGCAGGCACAGAAGGATCCTCTAAACCTCAGAACTGGGTTTCACCTTCTCCTTCGCAGGAATCCTGCTCTTTATGTTGTCCCAAAGCAGAACACAGAACTCCCCACCCACCTTCCCCCTTACCTTCTGGCCCATTTGGCCTGTGTACGAGCACTTTGCATGACGGGTGCCTCCGAAAGAGGTTACAGATGAAGGGAATGACCATGAGCAGAGCCTCAGGAGGAGCAGTGAGGGCCAACCGGGAGAGGCGCTTTATAAACGCTGCCACCAGGTACGCTGGCAGGTGACTGTTGGAAAGCAGAGAGAAGAAACCAGCCTGTGAAAGTCCTATCAACTGAGCCTCACCAATCCAAAGAGCAGGTCAGGGTAAAGATCTCTGGGGCTTTCAGGTTTTTTGGTCTATGGAGTAAAGAGAAGCTACTAGAATCCTGATTTCCAGCAGCAATATAGGGTCTTGCGTGCTCTCTGAAAGAAATTTGTGGGTATTTCCATTCAGTGCATGAATAATCTCAAATCAATTCAATCCAGATGCATGGCACTGCTCCAGGCACTTGTCAAGCACAGCTCTGGTACATGGTCATTCACATGGCAGTCTTTATTCAGTCCTTTCAGAAACTTCTGGGTTTATACACTTGGCCAGGCAAGCACTTCTTTTGATGTCATTTTTGGGGTTTAATTAATACACAGGCCATGATGTTAAATTTACATAATACTTCCAGGACTAAAGCAAGCACTGCAGCTGCTAATGGGAACATTAGGCTCCTGTAATGTAAATGTGCAGGGTAAGGGGATTTTTCTAATGGTAAAAATGCAGATTTCTACCAGCAATCAGCTCATCCAGGCACTTTTTTCAGGTCAGAAGAACCAGGATGAAAAATGACAATTTTCAGCCACTCAGGCTTCAGCCCTAGGGCTTGGTACACTTGCAAGGCTCAGCAGAGCCACCCCACAGGACACCATCTGTCAGACCTTGTTACTCTCTCCAAGGTACACTATGGCTACAAGCAGTTTGATATTAAATGCTCAGTGCTGAACTGTAAGGCGTTACTCTCGGTTTATTTTCTAACATATGATGGCAACTGTATGACCAGCTGCTTATCTCGCTTCTTCCCTGCGTACGATGATTTGACAGGATCAAGACAGGCTGTCAAACACTTCATATTTCAATGTTAGATGCCTGCAAAAGGTCATCAATTTATCAACAGCTTTATCATCTATAAAAAGCCTGTGAATGTTACTTTTCCATATTCATAAAGACTGACAGAAAAATCATCACCTTCAGCCAAATGGAATACAGATCAAAATACATCCATAATCACTTGCAGATCAAACTCGGATCACTAACTGCATTTTCACTTCCTGAAACTAGATGTTGTATGGCAAATCTTCAGAAATAGCACAAGAAAAATTACACAACACTACAATAACACCCTTAGATTCAGTTTTCTCAGTAAAGTGAACCTAATCCAGTAGGCACACTGAATACATAATATCCAGACATGTGGGGGACCGTTCAAGAGTAACAGAAAAGCAGGAGGAAAATATGTGAACATAAAGATGCTACTTACGATGAAGACAAAAACAGATCAAGCAAATGGAAGAAGCGGGCCCGGTACTTCACGTGATATACAGAAGGGTCTAAAAGACTGTACAGCTTTTTGTAAAAGTCAGGATATTCCCTGTTATAAAACAGGAAAAAGATACCTGTTAGTGGTGTACAGTGAGACTACCCTGTGTCTAAATGTTTCTGTGCTTTCATTACAGACCACTGCTGTGTTCTGTTTAGCTTTCTTAGTCTCCTCTCTACAGCCACCACTTGAAAACAAGCTGTAAGGAGAATTTATGGCTCTCGCAGCGCCCAGCCATTTTCAGGATGCGAAGCTATGTCCACTGACTGCAAATGGTACAGGATTCAGTGAAAGGCACTCCAAAGACTATGGCTTCACTATGTAATCAGATCAATGGAAATTGATTTTCAAGTGCTGAGCAACCACAGTCTGGAGAATAGGATATTTAGGCTCAGCTGAAAATAAAGTCAGACTACCAAAAGAGCTCAGCATCCAAACAGCTGAGCCTCTGGTGCAGTTTGGTTTTCTCATGGGGGAATTTAAAGCCAGCAGCTGTGGAGAATCCATTTCCATTCCTTTACATAAAGAAAGGCAAACCCCCATGTTCCTTTAAACAATATGCTCTTTTCACTTACAGATTATGCTGATGAATCAGAATAAATAATCCATTTAAGGCTAAAAGACTGATAGCTCCACCTGTAAGAAAGCAGGCAGGTATCAACACAATAAAAATTAAACCAAAACCAAACCCAAAAACTGATCAGCTTCAACTTGTTTCTATTATAAAACCTCCCCAGAAGGAACACAAAAATAAGAGTACCTGAAACCAGAGCCAGCATGATGGCTGTAAGGTGACACAATTTCATCTAAAACCTTCCAGAGGGTCACACACTGCTTACAAAGATTAAATTGTAGGACTTACAAACACTAAACTTACAAAGATTAAACTGAGTAACAGACTCTGAAGGACAGACACACAAAACCATGATGCTCTAATCCCTCAAGAAAGCCACACTGGGCAGGCAAAGGTCTCAGGATATCCCTGCAGGAATCTGTGCATTCTGTGTCCCGATGCAACCCGGGTATCAGCAGTGCTGGCTGAACTCTATTTAAGAGATCACTCCAGTAGTCTACTCTTCCCAAGGCTTTAAATATTATTTTCCTTACACAACACAAGGAGAAGCACCACTGACAAAGAGAGGTAAAAATATCTCATTTTTAGTGACAGTGGAGTTCACCCTTGCTCCTTAGCTTCATCCCAGCCAAAAGCACATCTATTTCATCACCTACGCCATGGCGCTGCATCTAGCAGACCTTCCAAGTTCATATGTACCATGTTGCAGGAATGCATTGCGAAGGATAAAAAGCCTGTTTTCACTCACCGATGCCATAGGCCAGTGTTAAGAAATCTATCATGAGGGTGGGTTCATTCATGTAAGGCAGAATGGAGTCATGCAGAATAACAAGAACTTTTTTGTAGAGGCCAGCGGGAAGCTGTGAAGGATGACACAATACAGTCAATCATTGCAAGAGAACTCAGAGAGCAACAGCAACCCATGGTTCAAAAGACAACACACAAACAAAAGGGAATGTGCCAGAACAATAGAGCTTTCAGCAACAGTTCCCAAATATGAGAGCTCACAAGTGATACATGACCATCGAGTTCATTGAAAGCAGCAAGTGCTCACAACTAAAAGTGTCATCACAGCTCAGAGGGGAAAGTCACTAGCAATGAAGCTTGGTTGCCTTCAACATGGGAAAAGAGGTTGCTACTGCTGCAGGTCACTCCTTGGGCTAGATTTGTTCAAGGTGGAAAAAAGGAGGCTGAGAGTAAGGAGAAGAAGCAGGTCATACATGAGGTCATGTCTCATGGCAGAACAACCCAGCAGAAGTGGTGACTGGGCTGTTCTCATCCAACACTGAAATAGTGGGGTCCTACCAGGAGCTCCATGCAACGACAGCCCCAGCCTCTAAAGATCAGTGACAGAAGAGTGGTACAGATCAGTGGCAGAAGGAACACTCACCTTGTGCTTCAAGAAACTGAGCCACATTTTTTCAAAGGCCTGCTTGTGTGCCTTAAACCAGAATTGCAAACAGTGAGTTAACTGCTGTAGGTAAAGCTCCACCAAACACTGGTGCAGGTAAAGCTCTACTTTAAGGAGATAAAATTTCAACTCTGAAGCACCAAACGAACACTTACCTGCAGCTTTGACACCTTCAATTCCTCCCAGTTGTCTAAGAAGAAAGAGGAAAGAGATGATGAACTCGAAATGGACACTTAATCAAATGAAGATGACCCTTTTTTACTTAGTCCTTTGATACCCTAAAAATTTAGGCTGAAGTCCTTGTCTTGATACAAGTTCATGACAAACCTCACTGCAGACTGAGGAATGTGTATTTTTTAATACTGTTTAGAATCACTGTGATCACAGCAGCACACGTTTTTCATAACCAAACAATAATATAAGTCTTTACACAATAAAGACCTTTAACCTGATTTTCTTTTTCCATACACAGTTCATCACATGGAGCTTACTAACCTTGCTTCACCAGAAATTTGACCATGTCACTCTCTTTGTTCGGCATGTTAATGGGTGAAATGAGGGAAAATACGTTCTGCTGGTAAAATGGCAGCGGCCTCTGAGAAAAAAGCGTATGATTAAACATGAAGCAAGTTCCACAAGAGAAAGCATGATGCTGGATCAATACTGCCCTATCTCCTAAGCACTGTAGACATCTAGGAAAGAAAAAGGAAAGGAAAAATACTGATGGCTGAACTACATTCTGGTATATTCTCTATTGCTGCCTTGTCCTGGAGTATTATCTGTTTGCACAACACAAAACCTATCTCTGAACTAAAGAAATAGAAACTCTGTTTCTGGTTTAACAAAACTGGTGGATCCACTTAAAGAAAACAGACTTCTTCTGCACCAAAGAGAGACTCAAAAGTCTGTGTGTGCCACCCAAGCTGCAGAGACTTGAGTACAACAGAAGCTAGAACCCAGACTAGAAGGGTCTGCAAGAACGATGCGTCTTGAGCTACTGTCAATTTGAGACTGAAGAGTCATAGGAAATAAATAAAACCCAATGCCTTCGAGTAGGCACACTCGTTCCTCCCGCTTCCAAACCTCTCCACATATCACTAGCTGCTCCCTGCTTCACGCACAAGACACACTGTTTCAGAGCAGTTTATCCAGACCCACCTCAACAATAACATGTTACCTCTTTTGACTTCTGCATGACTTGTCCAATACTCTCAGTGACTGCCTTTATGACAAAGTACCGAATGTCATCGTACTCCATGTATTCTTGAAAGCGAGAGATGAGCAGTGAAGCATCCTCATTTAAGGGCAGTAAGCCATCAACAACTACCTAACAAAAGGTTTGTAAAGGAAAGCAACGAGTCAGTCTCTACTGGAGTGGCCACAGAGCTGAGTCGGCTGAGGGCACCCTCCTTTCCTTCTGGAAGGCAGACGGCTCGGATGTGTGCTGCCTTCCGCAGAGCAACGCTCACAAGCTATTTGGACACGTCCTCCCAACCTCCAAAAGGGGCCCTTTCCATCAAAGACAATGCCATTTAGAAATGACACAGTGGCTGAACCAGGGTCAGCACCTTCCCTCTCATGTTCCTGTCCTTGTGAGTGGGGCCAGGGACTCCAAAAAGCCACTCCAGCACTAGTACTTCATAAACACGCAGGAATCCAGCTCAAAGTTGGCACCTCACCAGGGACAGAAGCTCTCAGTGCTTTTCCAGGCCACCACCTTCCCTTGGCGCTGATAAGCTCGTAGGCTGATGCTTTAGTGCTGGAGAAGGTGTGCACGTGAGGTTGTGTGCCACTGGGTAAGTGACAAGAAGAACTTAGTTCTGCAGCTTACCTTAAGAAGGTCACGAGGAAAAGTTAAACTCCCCTTCCACTCTACTTTGATCAGTGGGTATCGCGCCTCCAACTCAACAAACTTCATAAGGGTGCACAGCGACAGTTCCTTTAAAAAGAAAACCAAGATAAGACCTCCACTCCACAAGGACAGCACGGCTCAGACCCAAAGCAGACAGAACGAACTATATTCCTCACTCAGACTGCTGCACGCTCGGTGAGCAGGGGGGAGCCGGAGCAGCAGCAGCATCTCAGAGCACTGCCGGCCCTTCCACACTAACACCGGAGCAAGAAACGCTTCTGCATCACAAGAGGCGCCCCAGCAGCGGGCTCCGGACCTCACCTTGACCTGGAAGGCGTCGTGCGCCATGAGCTCCGCCAGGCAGTCCACGCACTCCCGGTAGCGGTGCCTCATCCACACCTTGTACCTGTCCTCGGCGCTGCAGCGGTCTGAGGGGACAACACAGAGCTGAACGCTCGGAGCCGCGGGCCCAGGCCCCGCGGCCGCTCTCCACTCACCGCCCAGAGGGGCCTCCTCGGCGGGCAGCGGGCCCACGAACAGCTCCCTGCGCTGCAGCAGCGCGCCGAAGAGCCGGCTGCAGGCCCGGCCGGCGCACACGATGGCCGCCTCCTCCTCCGGGCCCTGCAAGAGCGGACCCATGAGGGGAGGCCGGGGAGCGCCGAGCCCCCGCCGCCGCGGCCCGCTCGCTCCCCGCAAACCCACCCTAGGAATGCTGGCCTGTAATAACACTGCAGCAGCCACCCCAGATCGTCTCTGCCTCTCCTGCCTTCATAGGAAAGGTTTAACAGGAGGCAAAAAAGATGGCAAGCAGGAATTGCTGGAGCAGGCAACTGCTGCTGTGTCCAACACCCAGCACAAGACGATGGGAATGGGAGCCAGACAGAGCCCTGTTATTCCAGTCCACATCGGGGCTGCCGCCAGTGCACGGCAGATAGGATGCTCACAGTGAACCTCTGATCTCCAACTCTCATTCCCAAACCACAGAAAGGAGGGGATTTTCCTCTCTGGAAAGGAAAGCTGCTAGTTCTTCCTCACATTTGTAATAGGTTATATTTACGGCTACAGGAACCAGCTGCGGGATGGCTAGGCTACGTAAGCACAGCATCCTGGCTTCTTGCATTACAAACAAAGGGTCCACCTGCATGGCACAGAGCACTGACAGCAATTTGAGGCACGACAGAAAAACAAGCATAAAAACAAGCCAGAACTAACTGGGAGCCACCCAGCACACTGGAGCAGGGAACAGGACAACTTGCAGCACCGGTGGATGCAAGCATCAAGAGCCTTCAACTGAGCACAGGCTGCCACGGAGGAGCTCAGGCTTTGCATGCAAACATTAGCAGGCTGTTAATGCTCCTTGCTTTCAGGTCTATTGTCTACAATCTATGAGGCTGGGGCTTTTTAACCGAATCACGACCTGAAACCACCCTGATGTTACGCCTTTTCTTGGCCACATCTCAGGAGCTGACATCAAACTATACATCCCCTTTGGATGCGAGACCCTCCAGTGTTCATTCAAGTTGATACTCAGGTAAAGCCACCTGCAGATTTGCATGTTTTCAGGTAATTACCACCAAAGGCTGCTGCACTCAAATCCCCAAACCTGGACAGACCAGGATACAGCAGATCCATAGGCTGGATGTGCATGCAGCAGGGCTAAACTCAATTGTGCAAGAGCATCTCAGCCCTTATCTTTGGAGCCATCTCATAGAGTTTTGCCATCAGCAGGCCTCAAGTGCCTCCCTCCCCCCGAATTCCACTGCACCTGGGAAATATGTAGGAGCTTGCAGGAGAATCAATAAATATTTATTGTTTAACCAGCAGTATTTTGACTGGAGATGTAAGCATGGCCCCGTGCCACTGAAACCAGAGCCTTCTTGGCCAGCACTGCAAACAAACCTTTTTCTGCATCTAGCTGGAAGATTATAAACTACACAATGAAAGAAAAAAAAGAAGGAAAAAGAAACACAGGCAGCGAGCAGCTTAGTCACGGAAGAGAACAAAACTGCTGAGACGTAGAACTCTGTCGGGGGTTTATAAAACGTAAGGGGGATGCAGGCCTGATTTCTGGCTCAGGCAGCTGTACCATTTATATCAGGTATACATTTGTCCCACCAGCTTCGGCTGTGATGAGGATCTGTGCTGGATCAGAGCATGTATGGCTGCCTTCAGCAGAGCTACACTGATGCGGATGAGCTGCAGAGTGGCCCATAACCAAAAAGCAAAAGTGGGCAGTCAGGTCTTGACCTACAGAGGCATAATCTTGCACCCATCAAAGATCACAGCTTCCATGGGATCCCCGAGGCTCACAGTGCAATGAAGTCACTGTCTGGCTCCGGGGGCATTTTAATGATCCAGTAAGGCAGATGATCCCCTCCACCTTTCTCTTTAGTTAGTCCACTGGCACTATCCCACCAAGCACTGATGAAAGTCTGAAAGCCTGGAAGATGGCACCAGCTCCAACCTCTGGATCCATTCCAGAACAGCAATGACACTTGCACTCCTAAGTCATGTAATTTGCTCACCTTGGGAGCAAGAAGGAAAAGACCCTCTTTCCTTGTCTGTGGGAAATCCACTTGGATTTGTTCCTTTCTTCTTCAAAATGCCATCTGATACCAGTACCACACCTGAAAACAACCATTCGGGATGACAGATCTGCAAGTTTACATCCCTAAATTGTATTCAGACATGGTTTTACTTACACCTACCTCCTCCCCGAGGGCCTGAGACGTATCTGCTATCACCCAAACAGCGACTAGTGAAGAACCCACCTTCCATACCGCATCAAACTATAATCCAGGGTCTAACCACAGGCCAACCTTGGCACCCTAAACCCTCACAAGAGGGATCCATTCAGGACAATGCAGACACATTCAAAAGCTCACTCCCTCGGTCAAACTCAGCATGCACAGTCCCATTGGAAAGAGCACACATGTTCCCAGCTCATTGCTGCCTGCCAGCAATCTGCTATGGATTTGGTAGAGCAGGGATGGCACAGGACGTGCTTGTCAGCTTGCTTTGGAGAGCTCCAGTGCAGCACTCCAGCATGAGGCTGTGTTATCCCTTCATTTTATAAGGCTTATCAAAGCATGGCACACTGTAATTACATGGCAAATTAGCAGCCACTTCATGTAACAACACTGTAATTACACACTTGTTACATGCTTTGGGGATTTATGATGGAAACCTGGAAGGAATGGGGCTCTGCTCCTCTTTCCTGGAAACCTCACTCCCTGTACCCATGTTAAAAATGGTTTAGTCAAGGATATGCTTTAGTCCTGCCTCGCTGACAGAAAAGTCCATGGAGCTGTCCCCTTTCCACCTTCTGTCCTTTAAGTAGACAGAAGGTGACACTAAAAAGAAGGCCGGAGCTGGTAGCAGACGGTCTCCTCCCTTCAAGGAAACTCATTCCCCATCCTAGCTGGATACCACAGTAATGGGCATTTTGTAAGTGCATAGGCAGATAATTGCTCTTTTTCAGTTCAAATTCTCACCTCCTCCACAGGCAATCAACACCGAAAATGCCAGAGGAGCCCAAAGCCCTCAATTTATTAGAGTCTTGCCCTTGTTGGCAGATGATTCATACCCACACTGAGCAATCCACAGCCAAAGCCCAGCTCTCACCTTTGCTGTTAATGCAAAAGCTTTCAGAAAGATGCCGGATGCAATTCTCTGCATCCCTGAGGTCACTTCACCTTTCAGAGCTTGTTTCCCTTCCCCTTTTCCTGGGCTTCCATGCAAACCCTCTGACATAACCACTGCAAACCACCACCAAAACGGCTCTCATAACAGCAGTAGGGAAACCGAGTCACACAGCAGCTGCTACAGCCACAGGGACCAGCCTGGAGTGCTCTTTAAGGATAATACAGGATCAAACCTTCCCTTTTGGAAAAGAAGATTCAGGCAGGTCCTACATCCACATCCACACTGCATACAGGCTGCCCACTTCCTGCAGCAACCACAGCAGGAGAAATGCTCCTTCAGCCCTGACCTGATGTTGTCCCAGACCCCGAACAGAGGGAAAAGCTCTTGCCAGATGAAAATACACCCCTGGGATGCCATCCCCACGCAGGCCAATGGGAACAACGCCTCCAGCTCCCAGCTGTCCTTAAGCTCATGGGGCTCTCCCATCTCCCCGCAGCCAGGATTCCACACTGCCTCTGCCCAGACTGATTCTTCTTTTCATGCCAGGCCAGAACCAATCCACCACCATGCACATAACGCACCTCCAGGGAAGGAAGTGAGAAGGGAAGGGGATGCAGGAGCATCATTGCCTCACCCGGGAAGCCCAGCATCACCACCTGCATTATAGCCCTTCCCGGGTACCCTGTGGGATGCCTCAGGGGCAGCAAGTCAGCAGCTTCATTAGTTATCTCTGAGAACTTGGGAGTCCCAGTTGTGAGCTGCCAGCTCCCAGTAAGGGGTGTGGAGCTGCTCTTAACCCTGGCCACAGAAAGCAAATGGAGCTTTGCAGAACTGGAGGAAACAAGTTAATTTGCAGATGGCAGTGTTTACTAGTTGCAAGGTGATGTTCCACCTGGGCTGATTTTCACACCGTTTGGAGCTTTGCTATCTGAAAAAAGCCAGTAAACTAAATTACACCATCGCACTGGTAGGTCAGTCATAGAATCCCAGACTGGTTTGGGATGGAAGGGACATTAAAGCACAAGCAGTTCCAACTCCCCTGCCATGGGCAGGGACACCTTCCAATAGACCAGTCTTGTATCTGCAACCAAATGGGATGTTGCCATCTCCTGTATCAGATCCTATAATGAAAACCCATCCATACACAACTTGCATGTTAAAGGAGCAGCCCACGACTGTGGCTTTTTGGCTCCTGACCTACTCATCTAACTCATGCATGCCTGCTGGCAAAGCAGGGAGGAATTTGGCGTTGGAAGCTTTGTACAACTTCACATCCCTTTTGGGTTATTTTTAAGTCCTTTGGCCACACTATGAATCCCATCGAACTCATACACACAGAAGTGGACTGCAGCTGAGCTTCATGTCAGAGGTGTGACAGGGACACAATACCAATGCACCTCTGCAGTTTTACACAGCATCAAGCACCTGGCACGTTAAACAACTTGTACAATTGAAAACCTATGGCTGTAAGAGCTCTCCCTGTGTAAGGTTAACCCTATGGATCCTGTGAAGCAACTCTGCTTTGTTGTTTGCTGGTGTGGAAAGGAACAAGTGGCTGGACTCTGTCTCAGGGAGGCCAATGCCTATTTTGAAAAGGTCAACAGGCCCATCTGGTGCCATGTTCAGACACCAAGACCAAGGGATGCACAAGCCATCGGGGAGCAGTTAAGTCCTCAGTCTTATGAGGACTTAAGGCTGAGGGACCTGGGGGATTCAGTCTGGAGAAGAGAAGGCTCAAGGGGGACCTTATTGCTCCCTACAACTGCCTGACAGGAGGAGGGAGCCAGGAGGGGGCTGGGCTCTGCTCCCAAGGAACCAGGGATGGGACAAGAGGAAACGGCCTCAGCTGCACCAGGGCAGGGTTAGATGGAGATGAGGAACAATTCCTTTCCCAAAGGGTTCTCAGGCATTGGAACAGGCTGCCCAGGGCAGGGCTGGAGTCACTGTCCCTGGAAATGGTCACAAACCATACAGAAAAGGCCCTCAGTGACATGTGTTAGTGGCATCCTTGGCAGCCCTGGGGCAACAGTTGGACTTAATTCTTAAAAGGTCTTTCCCAACAGGGCTGATTCTGTGAAGCCCAAACCACACAGAAGCAGAGAAAAACTATGTCTCCCACACATTGCTGGGTGGCAGTAACATGTAGCAGCATCCACGTTCCTCTCAATCGAACCAAGGAAGAAAGCTACAGCATCCTCTAAAAAGTTGAGAGGGGAAATGAGGTTAAGCCAGCTAATTGACAGCACTGACCTTTTTGGCTCACATCGTTAGTGTAGCCACCAAAACAGAAGCCACTGCAGCTGAAGCTGACAGGGTGTCAGCTCTTTTTTACCTTTTGGGGTTTTATTCTTCAGCGCTCTTCCTGCTGAAGCTTAAACTTTGGGTCAACTCTAAAATGCTTGTCACAAGCTGCAAAAGAGCTTTTGCAGAGAGAAGAAAACGAACTTAAGACAGGGTGAAACCTCACTTCAGGCACAAGGCAGTTACATTGACCTCAATCACCTAAATACCAGAGACGCCTCTAACACGCTCTCACCCATGCCAGGAGAGTCTAAATTCAAACAGGTATGTTGGTTTGAACTGAAGAACAACCCCCAGGTGTTCCTCCCTATCCCATTTTCTTCCCCTTGCAGCAAGCAGGCTGCTGTCACCAACTGAGTAAGTCTCCAGTGCATGTTCTTTTAACCAAAGCTGTAGGAAATAGGCACAAACAGCTCAACTCCACCTGAGTCTGTCATTGAACCTGCTTTGGAAAATCATCCTTGCTGCCCCTGTTACACTTTGAAGCCGGGTCCTTCCAAGCCCATACCTTAAAGCCAGCGTCAGCTTTGCTGCTCGGGACACACAGCCCCAGAAGAGCTACAAGAAGCAACCCAGTCCTCTCTACAGCAGGGAGAGGGGGAAGACGGATTATGCAAAGCCACGTCCCTGCACTGGACACTATTGTAGCAGATCCCCCAGACGTCTGCTTCATTACCGGAGCTCTGCAGGCGAGCTGATGCTGCACAAGCATCTACTCCAAGCCGGAGCCGCAACCCCTGTGCGCTCCAGCACTCGGCTAGAGCTGTCATTTCAGTTCGCACATGCAGCCTGAAATCCCATCGCCTGGCAGGTCCTGGCTTTCCTCGAAACTTGCTAACTGGCAAAGGAAGGCGCAGCTCTAATTCGATTTTCTTCGCCGTGCCGGCGCTGCACAAACCCAGCAAACCTCCACCGCAGCGGGAATTACAACAGGGCTCACTTCCCCCTCCCTTGCACCCTTGAAAAAGGAGGGGTTTCCCTGCAGACCCTCCAAGCTCCATCCTCTACCTCAACTGAGCAAGGCAGACATCAGCCGAGCGCCTGGGGTCAGCAATCAGACAACAATGTATGTGAATAACAGCCCTTATTATGGTAAAGACTCAACTAGGAGCATTAACCACAGCCAGCTAAACTTACCGCTACAACAGAAAAGAAACCCACACACTTTGAGTAATATGTTGGTATCGCCCCTAATAGCTCCGGCACCCTTCCTCCACCCATCTCTCCAGCTCCAGAGAGGAAAAAGCAAATCAAAGCAGTGGGTTTTCCTGGTTTGAATCTGGACGAGGCACCGCTGGAGTTTTGCTTCCTAAACACCACGCAGGATATTTCCAGCGAGGGATGGCGGGGAATGTCCACCCCAGATAAGCAGCTTGTGCTGGGCTGCCAGGTTTCCACTCGGGAAAAGACGGGGTGTCCCGGGGTTAAAAAACAACCCATGGGAGCGCATCTCCGCCGCTCCCAGCCCGAGGTGCTCGGCTACATCCCCGCAAGGATGCCAGAAGCATGAGGAAAGGCGGCTGGAGGGGCGGCGGGTTGGTGCTTAAGCAAAGCGGTGGCTTGACGGGGGTGGAAAGTCTTCAAACTGCTCGAAAATTAAGTTGGCCTTTGCGTTCCCCCAGCGGTGCTGCGGGGCAGAGCCCGGCCGGCGCCGCTCCTCCTCATCAAGAACGGGCAGGTCCTTCGCCGCCACATGCGGCAGGAGCTGGTGACGATGGATGAGTTGATGAGCAAGCTTCGCGAGGAGGGTATAGCAAGCCCTCGGACGTCGCGGAGGCCTAGGGCGACGGCAATACCAGCGTGAAAAAGAAGGAAGCCTGACGGCCTTCGAACCGGATTTTTCAGGAGCTGCGCACCTTGCGACCTTGTCGAGGCATCTTCGCCAGCGCCGGCGCGATTGTCAAAACTCTGTTAAGGCCGCT
>JAOEHX010031366.1:0-28221 GCA_025448015.1 Bolborhynchus lineola
GGGAAGCCTGGTTTATCCTCCAAGGTTGTAAGTGAAACACGGCGTCTGAAGCCTGATCTAATCTGCATGTTTGTATCCTAAACAGGGCACATTAGCTCCTCTCTCCTCATCACACCGACAGTAGATAAAACTCTGGAGAACCGGAATAAAACAAACTACTGCTCCTCTTAGAAGGTATATGACTTTGTACCGATGCGTTTTGCCAGTTAGCTGCGTGCTGCCTGCCGTTTCATCTGTCACTTATCGCTTTCTCAGGCTTGTCAACTGCGGCTTTTATAGATTCGCTTGTGATCTGCATCCTTCCTCAACAGGAACATGCAGCCAGGTCGCAATTAAATATACAGATACACGAGCTGTTAGCAAGGCTTCACCCTCTCATCCGGAGCGATGATTGCCCTGTCACTTCTTCTTTAGACTTAAACCGCCTTAAAACTCGCAGCCGGAGCGCAGCGTTTGTGAGCCGGGCGCTTGCTTTTGTCCTCCTCCCTCTTCCCAACGACGGCTTCTTTGAGGTATTAACTCCAGCGGCTCTTTCTCTCCCGGGGGCCCTGAGCCAGCATCGCCCCGCAGCCCTGCCCGGGGCCGGGGGGCTCAGTAACGCACCGGGGATCCAGGGCAAGGCCCGCAGCCCGCCGGTGCAGCGCCATCACCTCCCAGATGCACTTCCCGGCTCAGGGGGAAATGGAGACACCGCATCGAGCCTGGTCCTGCAGCCCAGAGGAAAAGCAAGAAGGGGGTTCTTAAAGAGCGTGAATGAAAACCCCTCTACTGGTTAAAAATGCTTTCCTGCTTCTACAGCGGCATGCACATTGGGAAAGTGATGTTATGGTAACACTATCAACTGGAAACGTTTCAGTTACACCACTATAAATAAAGATATGACCCATTTTCTAGGTCTAATGATTTTCTTTTTATATTCTTTTCAGCATCATTAAACTCATTAGAAAACAAACAAACAAACAAACAAACGTCTCCTCCTCCCTCCCCCCTTTAATCCAATTGGTATTCAGGGAAAAAAAAACAAAACAAAACAAAAAACAACATGTTACTCACAAAGAAATTACATTTCTTCAACCCTACTCGTCAATTCCAGCGTGGCCGGTGCCAGCCCTGTCACCCCAGGGAAGACCTGCAAAACCAGAAAGACCCCGCTACCACCTGAGAAGCAGTGAATGCAGCCTGCCCTTGACCAAGAAGACACCAGGCAGGAAAGGGATACCACTTTCTGCACGTTAACTCATCAGAAACGTTGCTTTATCTTGAAACTGGAAAGAAACTTCCTAAAATTACCAAGTCCCAAGACAGCAGATCTTAGACAGAACACACCTTCCTCTGCAGCCAGAGATCAAGCACAGGGGGAGCGAGTTTCCTGCATGGAACAGGCAGGAAACATGGCTACATTTGGTGCCACACCAGGTGCCCTTTGGCTCCGTCTCACAGAAACTCTACTCACAGCAACAGGATGGTTATCTTTAACAGTGACCCTGACAGCAGAGTTCCAGCCTTCCCATCAAGCAGAAACTGTTTCTGGCAAGTGCTGCCATGTAAGAGCAAACCCAAGCTACAGTGTGGTCAGTAAACAGCACAAAAGTGTCCTGAGAACATGGTCTTGGTCTTGTAGTGACCACACACCAGTACAGGCCATATTGCTTACCTAGCTGTGCCCTGACGGTGCCTGCAGGATCAGGGCAGGATCTACTACTACATTGCTAGCTTCCCTCCATCTAACTCCTAATGATTTGAAGAGAATTTGATGTAGCGCAGATAAATTACATCCAAGGCTTCATCAGACATGTTCAACTTCACTGAGTGGACTTGATTAACTGCAAACTTGGAGCTGGACATCACCGTTGTGTGAACACTGCAAGCATACCTATTTCTGCTGGAGCTTGCTGGAGACATCCCTGGAGATCCACGGGATGAAGGTCACTGAGGCTGCTCAGAAAGCAACTCGTTATGGAAAACAGGAAAGCAACACCCTCGGCAGCTCATAGGCCCCGAGGATGTGTCACCTGGTGGTCAAGAGCACATAAGAGTCAGAAAAGATCTTTACAAATATGAGCAGGCATCCGTTTGGTTCGCTTGAGGCATTTGTCCCTTTTAGCAGGATGAGCTGCTTACCACCTCTAGCAGGGCCCAGTGAGGACTGCTGAGTTAGGCCACAGGATTGTGTCACCAGAACACTGTAGCCTCACAGAACGCTGTAGCTTCAGCTACAGCTTCTCCAGGCCAGGGTGGTTTATGGTGGACCTTCAAGCTTCTGTTCCGGCACATCTCTGCTACCCTCACCTTTGAAGACAACGGGAGTTTTGCTTTAGGTATACACTGGCAGATCAATCCTTTGTGTATTTCTGATAATACAATGCACGTGATCCGACCTGCAAGATACGGGGATTGTAACACTTCAACACATCAGCATTTTACACAGCACATACTGCTCCTGTGAGCTAACCCCAACTACAGAGTTGATAATTCCCACCATCACCGCTTTGAAGCACTGGAATGGTGCAACGGCAACGTACTGAGCTAGAATGTATCTCTCAAAATAAGTATATAAATACCATACAGTGCATCTGAAGTTGATTTATGAAACAGTCACGAGTTAAAGCCCTGATATATTAGCAAAAATAACTAGACCTTTAAAGCCAAGAAGCCCTTAGGCTATAGTGAAAATCACTGATGTAGGAAAAGCATCCCTTTCGATGACAGTCCAATCCCACACACACAAAAATACCACCAAAACGTTTCTCCTTTCCTGGGATGAAAAATAAAAGCTATATTGCAGCAGCTGCATGAAATGTTTCCTAGCGAAGTGTTTGCATTTTAACTTTCGGTTACCGGCGATACAACTTCAGATTGCAGCGTGAAGCCGCCTGGTTCTTCACAGAGAAGATGCTACTGCTGCTAACGAACTCAAGCCTGCCGTCCTCCAGAGGGGTCCCGCAGGGGAGGGGAAAGAACCTCTTGTGAGGGAGCTGCTCTGGAGCATCTCCATCTCCTCCTCCTGTTTTCCTTCCCAGGAAACGGGAAGACGGAGCCAGCGAAAGGATGCGCTTTGCCCGCAGAGCAAGGTGGGGCGGCCCGGCACCCACCGGAGCTGCCCCTCGGCGGTGAAGCACCACCCGGGCGGCCCGGTGGTACCAGCGGGGAGCCGCATCACCGCGCTGCGGATTTACCCCAGCGCCCGCCCCAAATACAGCTGCTGTGTCTTAACTGATTTATTTCTAAATACAATTACTAACGCGCTCGGTTTACCATTAAAAATAACATGGTTTGAACGGGAAAAAGCCGGGACCGCAGCTCGCAGATGACGGCAGCAGCGCGGCGGTACCTGCGATTATGTCCGCGGTCATCCGGGACCCCGGTCTAGCGCACACCGAGTTATTCATCTGTATTTGGTCGGCATAACGATATAGATGGCTATATGATTATCAAACCTTCGTAGCAGGTCCCGGAGGCGGAGCATCGCCTCAGCGCCGAGCAGCGGAGCGGGAAAAGGCCCGGCCGCGGTGTGGAGACAGAGGGAAGGGTCCGGGACACGGGCAGGGACGGGCAGGGACGGGCAGGGACGGGCAGGGTATCGCTATCGGCATCGGTACTCACGGTGCCGCTGCTCGGCCCTACCGAGAACGCAGAGCTGCCGCCGCGCGGGAGCGGCGCCCTCTGGCGGCCGCGGGAGGAGGAGCAGACGTGCGCGTCCCCGTCCCGCCCGGTACCCGACGAGGCGGGACCCGTCCCCAGCCCCGACGTCCTCCCGATGGGTGCCGCTTGTGCCGCGCTGTCCTGAAGCCGAAGCCATCAATTCACCTCCAGGAGAGGGGGGAATCGGGCGTCAGGGAGGTGCGTCAGACCCCCGGAGCGACTCTGCGTCCGCCGAGCGCTCCCTGCCCGGACGCACCGCCTGGCTCGGCTCTGCCCGCGCAGGGAGCCACCCGCTTCCCCTCCCTCCCTCATCAAGAGCCCAATTTTGTCATTTGGAAACACTAATTATCTAATCACGCCACGCTGCCGAGCGTACTTGTCTGCCCAATTAGCTAGGACAATTATTAAGATTCGGAGGCCTAATTATGTCTCAATTTAATGCTGGCAAACTCACGGATAGAGCAGTAATTAAAATCCTCTCCTTGCCTCTGCCTTTAGGGCAGCGGTTGATGAGGACCTGTCAGGGGCTGCGCTGCACCGAACCAGCCAAGCGGATTGTGCAACATGACCCCGCATTGTTAAGTGTGTCAACATATTAACCTGAATTCCCTTCAGCTCCCATAATCACATCGGGTAGGAGGAAGAAAAGGGGCTAAAACATGAAGCATTTTATTAAAAAAACATAAATTCTTTTTAATTAATGCTGTAAGAGATCTGACGCTGCCTGAGCTACCAAATGCTGCGAGTCATATAAGGCTGGTGCTTCTAATTACCAGCAAAGGAAGGTTTGCTCTTCTCTGTTAGAAAGGCTTCCCTCTCCTCTCATTTAAAGAAAACGATCTTTCTTTTGGGTAGTGTGTTTTTAAAAAGCCAGCTAGTTGGCTCCCAGTGATGAAGTTGATTACCAGCTTTTTGTTTGATGATGGGACACAAGTGAATATTGACTTGCGCGAGAATCAAACAGACGACCGGAGGCGTAAATAAAACGGTCAGGATTTAACACTTGAAAGAAGTTGATAAAGTTGAAAATTAAAAATCATAATATTGGGATAATTTCTAAATATTTATTTTTTGCTCAGCTCTCAAGTTTGATGGGAAGTCAGCGTCGAAACACCAACCAGAACTAGAGTTATCCCCAGCGGCTGCCTACCTGCTCTCATCGTGGATGAGGAGCCCTGAGCCCAGCATCCCGCAGTGATGACCACTGCAGGAAGAAGGCTGGTCCTGCTGGATTTGCCAGCAGAAACGTTCCCCTCTAGCACATTCCTTTTGGGCTGGAAAAACACAGTGCTAAGTAAGGTGGTTCCTTCATCTCCAGTTATTGAGTTCTCCAGTGTTTGGGACTATGGAACCAACCCTTAATTCCCAGAGCAGGGAAGGAAAGGAGGGAGAAAGGGGGCGTCATCTCCCACCGTGTGTGCCCTACCTCTTGGCAATGGCCCTGCTCCCAGCTTCCTCAGATGGCAAACCAAAGTGCAAATCTATGTTCTGGCTTGTTCCAGCGGCTGTCAGCGTGTTTTCCTCTTGTCAGCAGCAATTGACTGGTCAGGTTCACCCTTGTACAGCGATTGTAACAGCTCATTGACAGACTAGTGACCCAGCCGGACCCGATAATGGAAAACTATTGATTTCTGTGGGCTCAGCAGATCTAAAATGAATGCTCAATATAATGTCATCAGCTGTCTTGGACTCAGATATCCTTTAACTTGTCTGAAGAGACCAAGCATCAGAGACGTGCTGCCTACCCTGACAATTTACTTGATAAAAATAATACTGGATACAAACAAACATCAAAGAGGCCTCTCTCAGTCACCCCCTCACAAGAAACAAACAATGAATGTCTGGGTAAAGGCTAAGAAGCCACAGCCTAGATGCCTCCAGGACTCCAACTGCCCCTTCAACTGAGGAGGCCCACGACAGCCCCTCTAGGTTTTAAACACTCAAGAATAAGCATGCAGGAGAGTGAAACTAAACTCTGCACCCATCCACCAGCCTCCAGAGAGCACATAAGGCAGGGGGCAGAAAGGCTGCTTGCCATAAGCAATACCAGATGTAAGTTTAAATGGTAAGAGAAACAAGTGTGGCAGCTTCTGGGAAAATGCTTAACTTTGGGGGATAAAGCAAGAGTTCAAACATTGACTGTTTTGGTCTTCAAGAGTCAAAGCATGGCTGGTGCTTCCCAAGTAGATCATACCACCTATATGAAGCAGCCATCACTTCTGTATCCCTGTGGCTGATGGATAGGGCTCAAACCTCACCAACGCTTAGGCACATCAGGAAGTCAGTGGGACATTTACTAGTGCAAGATCTATAGGAATCGCAATCAGCCTGGTGATGGTTTTCACCAAGTGCCTGCTGGAGAAGTTTCACTGTGCCCCAACATCCCTTCTGTAGGGCTTGGAGCCTTCCAGAGCTTATTAAGCAGGTTTCCTATAAAAACAGAGGAGGAGAAAACAGAGGTACCTACCCTGGCAGATGCCAGCACACATTTAATTCAAGCAGTAATGCCAGTGGAAATTTGAACAGCTTTGCGATCCCCATGAAAAAATTCAAGTGACCTTGGGGGAACATTCCTTTTAATTATGAACAACTGGCCAGGTCTATCACAAAGATACCACCCCTTCTTGAATGCGTTCTCCCCTTCTGTAGCCTTCTGCTCAGTGCTTTCTCCCCATACGTGCCTCGTACCCCTTGCATCATTGCTCTGTCCATGACATGCACACATGTGTATTGTAGTGCCTTTGCCTTCCCCTGACAACACGGTCCAGCACTGTGATGTGCTACATACACTTGTCAAGAGGGAATGACTGCACTGATTACGTTAACTTGACTGCAGCTGAAAACGTTTCAGTTTCTACATGCATTTCCTACACACTTCCTTGGCTCCCTCTCTTGCAGATGGCTCTGAACCCACCTCCCTCCACTCAAGCTTTTACTTCTAGTTCAATTTCCATATGTTGCTTTCAAGCATTTCTCTTCTTGGCATCCCCTCAAGGCCTGATCCTGTGAGAGTAAGTGTGCCGCACCAGAGCAAGGCTGTGAGAATCGGTGATTCTGCTTTGGGTTTTGCTTTTTTAATGATCATCTTGCATTAAATGAAATGTAAACTCTGGCAGCCATTGCTTTGTTTATCCAAAACAACCCTCCCAAACATTTCCCATTAGCTAGAATGAGGAGCTGAAATCCCTCCTGTCCGTCTCACAGAACTGTCACAGAAGAGCCTTTCAAAGCACCAGAACCTCTCAGGTGATGTTCAGACCCAGATGTCTTATCCCTGGAGAGGCTCACTTCAGTTATCAGCTCCTCTTCCTGCCTATTTCTTGGAATCCCAAATCTTGTGTTAAGCCAAGCGTAGATAACATCTCCACGCTATTCCCTGCCTAAGTACAATGAACATGTTCAGGCCTTTGGATAGCAAGTTCCTGAGGCAGGGATTATGCTCTGTAGTATTACTGTTGTCATATTTTCCCTGTTGTAATGTTCCATGTACATTTATGTCATTTATAAAATACAATTAACAGACATACTGGAATCCACCATGGCCCAAAGAAGGGAATAATAGAAGTAGAGTAACCATGCGCATTTGCTTCCTACAACGATGCAGGCTGCAGTGACCCACTCCCAACCAGCAGATGAGTAGTAGAAAAGAAACACAAACCTGAATATTTAAAAAGCATGGCAAATCTGCCCATAGTTCCCTCTCACTTAGCAGAGACTTCACAACAGGGTTCAGCTTCCCTCTGCCTGAAGATGTGGACCCCCTCTATCCTCACAGCACACCTTGTCTCCTTCCAGTGAGTACCAACAACTAAGGCTTAGCACTGTTACAACCTGCTGGCTCACCCAGTCACCAACAGAGCATACAAACACAGTCATCCAAAATGAGCCACTGGAAGGCTTGTACCAAGTCATTATACTTCCCTGAGAACGACCACTCCGACTTCTACGCAACTGCACTTCCCAAAGATACTCACCGTGGGACTCACTGCCCCTTGTTTACAGTGAAAGGCATCGATGGAATTCAGAGGGCCACTTTTTACTAGTTTCTAAATCAATGCAAATACGTATTTTATAGCATTCCATACTTCAAGAGCGTGTACACATACCTGCCTACTCTCAGGTCTGAGCCCCTTGTAGCACATCAGTGTGTGCACACATTGTGTACAGCTCTTCTGTACTGGGAGCTACTGTCACTGGGAGGACTGTAGTTTACCAGTAAGGGCTGAGATTTTATAGGCAATTGTCCTCTGACAAAGCCCAGGTTGTGGGTTTTAACATTTACAAACAGGTTTGTGCAAATAATTGATTCTGCTGTAAAGCAACTGAATAAAATGAACAAAATATGTTCATATTTTGTTGAGATAATCTGAAACATTTTGTTGAGATAATCTGAAACATTTTGTTGAGATAATCTGAAACATTTTCCAGTTTCCTTTACTGAAAATGAACAAATCCTCTAAATTTTGCAGTGAAGAAAGTGCTTTGTTTCATCCAAAATGTTGCATTTTGGGCACTTGCAACAGAAAATACCCCCTAACCCACAAAGGAAATAAGAGGTTGGATTCACCACAGCTGCTGTCATTCCCTTTTTATCCACTAACCCAGTAATTAGGGCAGTGACCCAGGATGTGGGAGATCCATGTTCAATCCCTTCTCTGCCCAGAGGGATTTGAACCTCCATCTCTGAGGAGAGAATTAGAGCTGCGGTGCCGGGGGGGCCCTTCTCTGCTGTCTCCCCTGGACAGGTATTTTGTGTTCACGCTATGTGTGACTCAGGTGCCCCATGTCACCCTGGCACTGCCCAGGTCCCAGCATTACTCCTCTACCTCTGCTCTACAATGATGCTGCATGCCAGGTGGAGGGGTTTCAGTAGCTTAGATGACTCTCAGGTGCACTGAATGTTTAAGGTACATGATCTTAAGGTCCTTTCCAACCCTAACTGTTCTATGATTCTATGATCAGATCACAGAGGTGATCCCAGGTCTGCGTATCGATCCC
This sequence comes from Bolborhynchus lineola, assembly GCA_025448015.1. NCBI lineage: Eukaryota > Metazoa > Chordata > Aves > Psittaciformes > Psittacidae > Bolborhynchus > Bolborhynchus lineola. The sequence continues at coordinate 8,641 of JAOEHX010031366.1, forward strand.
CTAAGGCAGAATGTGGGTCCTCCTTCCTAGATACATATCGTAACGCCAGGGCTTTTCCCCAGGAAGTAAGCAATATGCTTAAAAGAGGAAAAAAAGGTCTAGTTCAGATAAAAATCATATTTCTTGGAGCTGAAATCTCTTCCCACTTTTCAAACCACACTTTGCTTTGCTTTTCAATTACCCCCCTAAACAATTTTTGTGTATTATTGCAAATTGCCCGGGATGTTTAGGAAGGACTGATGTTAAGAAGGATTTACTAATATGAATGTACTACTTGCTTGTTCTCTATTTTGTACCTTTCTACCATAATTAGTTTCATAAGCAGCTTACCTTAGCCCAGGAATTAGTTGTACCACACTGAGTATAGAACTGAATATGTTAAACCTACAGCCTTGTGCATAGCTTTGCACACAGCAGTTCACTTGCATCATTTTCCTATCACCAGTGAGATCAGCCCAAGTCCTTTTAATTTGGACACCTCAATGCTACATTTTTGCCAATTTTGAAACTATTTTTGTTATTTTAATCATGCTATTTAAAATTATTTTCTACTCCCTATTTTTATTTAAAAGAGTGAACTCCTTTACTCAGCATTTGCTCTCTTGTTTCTAGAAGGTAATTCATTGTCTGGCACTTCTCATGAGCAGACTCTGATTACCGACAAGTCTACCATTTCCTGGTGTTCCACAACCCTTTATTAGGGCTGACCTCTGGGGACTCTCCAGATAACTGGCCGCATGAAGTCACAGTCGGATAAGGGGATTCACCCGCCCAAGTGTGAGGAGGACTCCTTTGTAATGAACATTAAAACCCCCTCTACTTTCATCTTGCTTTAAGAGCCTCTAGCACAGCATATTTACAGAATAATAAAACAGGGCTTCAGGCTTTTTCTTCTCATACATCAGTAACAGGATTCTCATGTCAGACTTATGTGCTCTGTACATAGTATAATTTACTGTATCTTGCTTCTCAAAGCTAATAGTCTCAAATATAACTAAATGAAATAAATTTTCTGATACTGTTCTCAAACAGGAGTTAAATCCCCAGCACAAAATCAGCTGAGAATTTCCCTGTGACCACTTCTGTTACCTCCTCTACCCACAAGATAACCAGTCCCCACTGGCATGCCACTTGTGTGACTCCTTTATTGTTACCCAGGACAAACTATCATTCTGATTATTACTACTTATTTGAATTACCAAGAAAAAAACTTCAAATGAAATCCCTATTACCAAAAGCTACGCAGGTACAAAACTAAGAAGCTTCCCTTCTCAAAGAGCTAATACTCTAAAGGTACAGGAGGTGGGAGGAAGGAGCAGGTCATCCGAAAGCACAGTCGTCAGAGCCGACTGTGTGCACAATCAACTGCTTCCAGAATTAGCTTTGCCTCTCCTTTGCACTGATTTTAGAAACGATAAAAAAATAACTGTGGAGTTAACTGGAGTTAGAAATGAAAACAGGGAATGAATGGCTTGTTCTGGGGAATAACATGAATCACAATCCATCAAGGTAACCTTAGACCTTCATCTGGAAAGTAATAAACATCTGGGATTTTTATACCCACTTCAGTCAGTGAGAAAATGCTGCTGTAAATAATCTGTACTTCATGGGCATGTGTGAATGGGCGTGTAAGTGTGCGTATATAGAGGTATGCTCATTGTTCCATTTAATTTTTGTATCAATCAAAAATACATTAGATGGTACAGAAAAAGAAACAGCCTTTCTTCTCATGGTATTTTTAATATGCAATTGTGCAAGAAAGGGGAAAAAAACCCAAGGTCTCATGCTACTCTGAGTCATAAGGAATGTGAGTGGGGTTTGTAATGAAGGTTCACAAAGGGATCCAGAAGGGAAGGAAAGTCACGCTCTTCCCACTCCCTTACATCTCCATCAGTTATCCCAAATGCAGTTTTGATGTGATTCAGGATCATGACCCAGAAGTCCATCCATAGAATTATGGGCAATGTATTAGTGTGGTCCTATGGGCATCCTGCTTTGAAGCAAAGCATAAAATGTTAGTGCTTTCATTGGCTAGTGACAATCCCTGCTAAGAACTACCCTATTCCTATCCCCACAAGGGGCACTCTTAATTTAGTCTTGCAGCACCAGATGCTCTAATTACATCACCCTGATCTTCTATGAGGTGTACAGGAGAAACAAACACTACCTCTGTAACAGTGAAAAGTAGTACTTTTAATCTCATCCATGATGGTTTCATTTCAAAGCTCAAGAATCCATTCTAGCAGGCCCATTTTATGTTTTCACATGGCCCAAGAGCCTCATTGAGGAATTCCTGAGATGCATTCACTTGAATCTGTTTACAAAAAGTCCCAGGCACATAGGGCCATGAACATTTCTTGCCCATCTGCTTCATAAATTTTTCTGTAAGGCTTATTGCAGAACATAGGGAATGAGTTATAGGTGGTCAGCTGTTGCCTTGTGGTTTTGCTGCAGTTATTGCTCAGTGTGCTGCAGGTAGAGCCCATACCTGCATCAGCCTGCTTGATAAAGCCTCTGTCCCCATGGAACTGTTAGATCCAGCATCCAGATTACTGTATCTGCATCATCTTTTAATGATTCATTTATCCTGGTTACATAGAAGTGCAGGAAAGGACCTTGAAGTCTGTAAATTATCTTATTGGAACATTATAGAAACCAGATGTTTTCCCCTTAATCATGATGGCATGTTTAAAAAACCCCAGGACAATTAGAAACCCAGTGCCCTAGAGACTGATTATCTATCTCTGACAATTCTCAAGCTTCTCTGTTTTTGTTCTCATAGTTGATATTTTATCATTGCCTGCCTCCATCCTCTGGAGTATAGTGAAAACTTATGAAAAGTAGTTCTCTACCAACCTGCTTTAAGAACAGCAGCAGTAACATCCAACATGATGAGTGACTGTTCAGCAATACCTGAACATCTCAGTCTCATACAGAGAGACAGAAAGCCTGTTATCTCCATCAGCTGAGACACACAGCTCTAACACACTCAGCATCAGCCCTCTTCATTTACTTCAGGTCACACATAGTAGAACTCAGAGAGCTAATCTGATTCCTGTCTTGACGCTACTCATTTCAGAATATCCATTATGCTTGAAAATCAACATATAAACTCAGTGAAATACAGGTTAAAGGAAAAAGAACAACCCAAATGAGGAAAACAAGATCATGTTCTCAGCAGCATCACAGCCACCCATTTAGTGGCCACCAGGCTCCACATCTGTTCCAGAACACTTCATTTCACAAATAGGATTTGGTGCAAACAAGAGGAGGACAAACAAGATGGGGTACCTTCTGCTCCACAAGCATCACTAGCCTCGCAGAACTTCAGGTCCTTGTCTCTGTTCTGTCTGCTATTGCCTTAATAAAGGGGAATATATAGGTAGCCCTTAAGTTTGGCCATTGCTGAGGCTTTTAACCATTGATCCCATTGAACCAATTCACTTCCCAAATTTCTTCATCATCAGAATGTTACCTGTGACCAAGACTGACTGCCTTCAGGAATTTCACATGGTGAAAACTTCTGCTGCATCAGCCCAAGTGGGGCAGGAAACATCTTCTTTTTACCTTTCTTGTGCTGTGAACAAGCAAGCAGAAGACACAAGTCAAATGTATTTGAGTGGAATAACTGTGCTCAGAACTGAGTATTCACAGCAGAGCTGACAAGACCTTTCTAGAGAGCTCCAGCATTAGCTAGCATCTATTTTACCGACATATTTAGGTATCCCTCTCTGTTCAGGGGAAGTGTTAAGATTTCTGCAAGTCCAGTATCTCATTTGCCTTTAAATTGTGCTTTTTGTCCTTCTAGTTTGTCTTTTTCATGGGTGAAGAATCCAAAATCCACCTACTTTTTGAAAAAAACCCAACCCCCCAAAACCCCCCAGAACAAAAACAAAACCCCAATGAACACCAACAACCACCATCCCAAACCCACAACCTTCATTTAAATACTTAAATTGAAATGAAAAACTATTTGACTTATGGAAGCTGTTTCTAGAATTGTTATGTCTGTAAAGCATCCAGTTACTTGTTCCCTTCACAGAATAATTTTGGCTACCAAAACTGCATGGCCCAGAGCCTTTCAATACAGGCTATGTATTTATGGAAGGAAAAAAAAAAAAAGCCAATTTTAAGCATGGTGCTGTCAGAGGGAGGGAGATGTAAGGGGACAATTCCCATCAGAGCCCAGACAAGGCTTGACACTAAAAGCAGAGAGAAAAGTGACTGAGATCCATTACCAAAGAAGTTGCTTCCTGGAAGGCAGCTTGGGCTGGGACTTCAGCAGAAGGAGCTGCCCTGCCTGCTGTTAGTGGTAGTCTCCGAGGACCAGCAAAAGGCATATAGATCCATTATGCTTTAAAGGACAGCAACAACCACAACAGACTTGGAGAACATCTAGTAGATGGCACAGAAAGTCTAGAAGTGGAAGCAAATAAACTGCCCCCCATTAGTTACACATTGATGAGAGGAGACCAGACACCAAAAATACCAGAGTTAAAATATGGGCAACAGTAAAATAAAGACCCTTAAAAGCAGAAGCACTCTTCAAAATGGAAGCTGTGGAGGAAAGAAAGCCTAGCTCACATGTTCTTGCCAACACTAGGCTTCTGCAACTGTGCATGATAAGTGATATACCTTCCTTGAGCCAGAACGCAGTGCTTGGCCACAGCCCATTGCCACCCAGCCCATCCTTCACCTACTGTGCCTGTGAGCAGCAATACACATAAAGGAGATTTATAGGCATGTGTCCAAAACACTGTATCTTAGGCTTTAATCTCTTTTAAATGACATACTCCCACATGAGACAGAATTAGGGTTGCATTCTCACTTTTATTACAAGATACTGTGCCTACGTTACAGCAAGTTCAGTGGGTCCCACTGGACTCCATATCCCTCACTGCACTGCACTTGCGGCCGAGCCAGATGGCCAGGGTGGAAGCCTCTTCAGGAACACATCTCTATAGAGGAGGATGTCGCACTGCACTGGGTGACCAGGCTCGCACTCAATGCAACTCCGTCACGGTAATTAAATCACATTAAAGCTTGCTTTTATTACATACTCCCTTGTGATTTTGCTGGCTACATTCTAATTACCAGCCTTGCTGCAGCACACCCGGGTTCCACAGCTCACTCCGCCTCCTGTTGTATGTGAAATGACTTACCTTGCACAACCCTAATGAAAACACTGCAGTGATGTAATTCTCTCCTTTTTATCTTGTATTTCCCATTCTATAGTGTGTGAGCTATGTTTTGCATGGGAAAAAACAAAATTTTCACACTTACAGGCTTTGTTAGAAGCAGCAGATACATCTGTTAAGGCTCCCCAAAGTAGTTTAATCACATCTGCTATTTTCTTACCTAATACCTGGTCTTGAAGCAAAGATGTAATTTTTTATGTCAGATGCACCAGTTTCTCAAAGATACTACATCTGGCCCTTCTTATTCTCCTATTAACTTCTCAAGGAGAGTATTTTAAAGCAGGACCACTTCACTAACATACTAGTATACTTACTAGCATAATAGTAAAAGTATACTTTTTACTTGAATATACCAGAAAACACACTAGTAGCTTCTAAGTAGTATTTTTAGCAGTAGGCAGAATTCCTCTCTCCTATCTGATTAGCTGCCTGCACTGATCAGATCACGTGAACCTTAACTGAGTACTTCAGGAGAGCTGAAGGACTAGGATGTGGCTCCATTCGGCGCATCCACAGCACCACCCTTGACCATGGCTTTGCCATTCTCTGTTTTTCAGTTACAGCACTAACCACACCTAAACACCACAATGGTGCCAGGATAGCCATTTTCAGTCTGTTAAGGCAGGGAAGACATCTGAAATCTGGAAGATGACAGCAAGATCAAGATAAACACCTACTGCTTCAAAGGAGACTAAAACAAAAGACACTGTAAATCTGGCTGCCACAGTAGCAGCTATCATCCACATCTAGACTGCACATACTCTCATGTAACATACCTGCTGCTTTCAACTCCTGAAGTAACATGAAGTAAATGTAGTCTGGACCATCATACAACTTCCACAGCCCAGCACACACAGCATGCTACAGCAGGAGAACTGGGAAGCAGGGCTTCCCCCCTCTTCTCCCCATCCCTTGAGGGAATTCTTTGCCAGCTGCTGCATATTGCAGTGAATTACAGAAACCTGTAGGCTGCTGATTTTGTTTGCTGCTGGCAGTGGATGGGGCTCCTCACATACTCCTGGCCCACTTCTACACCTAGATCTGAAATCACAGTTAAATTTCCTAAGAATTTCATGTTATCTACTGCATTCATCACTTACTAGTAAACAGACTAGAATGCCCCAGTGTGATTTTACCAGTTTTTAATAGACATCCATGTTTTGCTTTGCTCAAAGAAGCTAACCAGCTGCTTCTTAACAAAAATCATTCAAGCAAATGCTCCATTTTCTAAACACTTCTATGGTTTCAGAAAGGCTGCCAGGGGAAAAAAAAAGAAAAAAAAAGAAAAAAAAGAAAAAAAAAAAGAAAAAAAAAAAGGAAGGAAAAAAAAAAAGGAAAACCTGAAAGAAAGCAAGCAAAGCAAACCCAGGAATCCATGTTTAGGCAGACAAACCAGAAAGATGGTACAAAATGTTCCCTTTCCCAGACGGGCTCATGCCCATGGGCTGCAGCAGGAGATGAGCTGCAGAGCACCAGGTTTTTCAGAGTCCTCAGTCCAGATGGACATGGAAGGCATTGCCCATAAGCTCCCAAGAGCAAAGTCATTGCCAGTCCTGGGCTGGTACCAAGTCTATAACTTGGTACTTATGTTCTGTGTAATTCTTCTTCCAAAAACCTAAACATCTCTTCCTCCCCCATCACTTTAGTACAGGGAGCTGCTGCCTCCATATAAAATAAATCACAAATCAGGCCATTAGCTATGCTTTTAAGCAGTACTCTGTGTTCACAGTGATATAGCTTATGGGACTTTCCAAAAAAGCTTCATCACTGGCAGCCAGAGGTAAAATGTTCTAGAGAACAAGAGATGAAAAACGAAGAAGAAAAAGCAAATGTGGATATAAGCAAAAACCGAGGAAAACAGACCAAGCTAGGAATGAAGATAATGAAAATGGTCAGGTTAGCAGCCCAGTGAGACGCGGCTAAGTACCCTCCCCAGATGGGAACTGGGGCCTGAGGGCAAAGAAATGAGTTTGGGATCCTGGAAGAACACTCACATTCTGGGTCAGGGTCTTTAGTCATTCATTAGCAACCATGGTCAGCTGCAGCCAGAGAATACTGAGCTTAGTATTGGAGGTTATTTCAATGAGAAGAGGATGTTATCAAATGATGGATACCAAATAGTGATTTTTTTTGAGGCAGTGAATGGTAATTCCTGCATGAACAGAACCCAGAATATTCAGATCTCAGCATCAAATTTGTGACTGAGGCCATATGTGGGAACAGCAGTTCAAGTTCCTTCACGGTTGGACCAAATGCCTATGAATTTGTATGTAGCACTTAAAAAGCACTAGTAAATGTACTCCAGATAGCAAAGGGAATGGGTACACTTGACTTTCAACAAAAGAAACTGGATTTAAAACCTCTTTTCCCTGTCATTACCCATTTCTTTAACAGTTTGGGGTCAACGTATTCCTTGGCTGCTCAGCTAAGGATAATATTTGCCCTAACCTCCCCTGTGCCAGGAACTCAAATGCACCCCTGAAGATTTGGAGGCACAGCAAATGCAGCCATCAGCTGGATTCCAGGGACTAAAAAACCCACGTGTCAACCTCAGGCTTATACTGTCTTCTCCTGTTTGCAGTTTCTGTTTCAACCTATGTTTTTTTTGTTCATTTGTTTAAAAAAAACCAAACATTTTTTCCTTGCTGCTTTATCTAAATAAGGCTCTTTTCTTTCTCCTACTTTCACACAATTGTTTTATTCAGAGAGGAGAGAGATGAAAGTATAATTTCTTGTCAGCAAGACTTGTACCTGGATGACATGGAATTCCTTATTTGGTTAAAACACAGGTTAACGGTGTTGGCTTGATTGCTGCTTCATCAGTATCTTCTGTTCTGAAGCTGTTACAGAGAGCACAATGGGATTCAGAGCTTCAGCATTAGTTGCTGCAGCAGTGAAGATGTATTTGGAGGAGTTTCACACAGAGATACAAACATGATTCACAGCTGCTGCTGGCTTAAAGATACATAAACATATGTTTAACTGTAAGTTTCCAGTTTCCCATAGTAAGCTTTTTAAGAAGCAGTGTATGTATTTTGGAATACTCACCATACATGTCATGTAAGCACAGTTCATGTTGCTTGTCTCTGACACAAAAGCAGAGGGATTATAGGATCATAGGGTTGGAAGTTACCTTAAGATCATCTAGTTCCAACCCTGAAATCGTCTCTTGTTCATCCCTCAGATCTTAGGAGTTAAAAGTGTACTTTTAAGTGAAGATGTAGGATAGAAAACCCAACAGTCCTGCAATTTACACAACATGTACAGTACAAGCACTTTGGAAGCTGTGAGAAGGCTCCAGGGCTCCTTCTGTTCCTGCACTGGACAGTAAGAGTTGTAATCATGAGGTCTCTGGGCTCACAGTCACCATGGATGCTACTGGCTTGAGTTTTAATTGCAGTAAAAACAATGTGCAGGGCCTGCACAAGAAATGTCTTTCAGGGCTCTTATAAACTTTGCCTCCTTCTAAAGAAAAGCATCCCTACAGGGATGCATTTACTCCATTTATTTCTAGCCAAAATAGTATCATGTCAGCCTTCAGGTAGCATGTGCAAACCATCTTCATAACTAGCAATACAGACCCCTCCACCTCTGTTCTGGCAGGTTGGGGCTGCCTCTGCTTGGGTGCACTCAGGTACCAGCTACTTGGACCACAAGATTCTTCTACTTGGTACACTTAAGTTTTATTAACAAGTTTTATAAAAGGCTGATAGCTGACTAATGTTAAAATTTTAATCATAGAATAATACAATCAACCAGGTTGGAAAAGACCTTTAAGACCAAGTCCAACCATTACCCCAGCACTGCCAAGGCCACCACTACACCACGTCACTAGGGGCCTCATCTACATGGGTTTTGAACACTCCCAGGGATAGTGATTCCACCACTAATAGGGGACTAGGGCGCTGAAGTTAAAGTGATTTCCCACTTTGCTTTTTTCAATACATCAGCCTATAGCAGTGCAACTGTATCAATCCTTGCAAGACAGTACTGAGGAAACCCCCACTCCAACCCTTGTTTAAACAAGTAAACAAAACCACCAACATTCTTTTATGCCAAATTTGATCAACCCCTGCATTTATGTTCTCTGTGTGTGCCATACCATTGTGGTATGCCAAGGACTTCTTTCATGCTGTAGCAGGAGAAGGTGCAGAGCACCAGGTAGGTTGGATTTTTCCAAGTACTCTGGGTCCAGGAAGGCACTGTGCAGCTAGCACTGTAGGGACAAACTGCTTCTAACTGGGAAAGGTGGTGAAAAAACTAGATAGTGCAGCGTGAGAAGTGGGAGAATATGCGCAGATGAGACCTTTGTCATGTGTGATTTGGCATCTGATTTGGGCTCCTGTCTTGGGCAATATTCTCCCTCCCCAGTCCTCATTCTGCTCCCCAATACTGCAATGTAAATAGCCTCTCCTTGCCTCACCTCTGACTTCTCAGAACGCTACAGTCAACAGACCTGTCCTCTTCGCCTCGCCATGCAACTATTCAGGTTAGGGTGGAAGTCCCCAGGTTAAGCCAGGCGTGCTGTGCAGCTCAGCGCCGAACAACAGGAAGAACACCAAGCAGCCTGCAGTGTTAAAAAGGAACATTTTATTGCAAGAGATTACAGACCTGGCACTATGGCCACATGTTTCCATTACACCAAAATTGCTACCCATGGATCAGGCAACAGCACCTACAAAGCACGGTGGATTGAAATACCCGAAATCACAATGCAGTCAGGATTTTTAAGGAAGTACCATCCTAAAAGGATTTAAAAAACGAAGTCAAAACTATATAAACCAATTTTAAATATTCAACTGGTGTTTAAGTATCCAGGGCATTAACTACTGTGACAAAAAGTGGAAGTCTGTTAACCATAGTGCTCAACTGAACAGGCTTTGCACGCAGCCCTTACCACTTAGTTAAAAAAAAGTACTTGATATTTGTTGTTCATTTGCCCCACCTTTGTTTTCAGAGTCAGGCAGAAGACTTAGCGAGAAACCCCTCTTTAAAGCACTAATGATACACAGGAAATCCAAAACCACAACTGGCCCAAAAAAGCACTGGAGGCAAACCAGTTCTGCAGGAAAAGATCTCCCCTTCTCAGTCCCATGATGCTGACCTTTTCAAACTCGGGATGGATGCACTTCTCTGAGCCCCAACTCATGACTCACATTCCTCCTGGGATCCACTTACCTCAGAGACCTTGGTGATTTCCCTGACTGTGGCTGAAAAGGGAGGACCCTGAACAGACACAGAGCTCAAACATGGAAAGTCTGCCTCAGGACATAAGCCCCAGCTGTTACAAATCCCACCTTTGGCACATTACATGCCTGCTCTCCCTCCCCAATGGCTATTGTCTGGTCTGTGCTTTTCCTCCCATAGAGAAGAGTCAGCAGCTCACTTCTGGCACCACTGTCTGGGCGAGATGAACCCTGAGAATGCAAAAGCTGGATCTGTGGGCTGAGCTGGACTGCCTCGGCCTGTGGCAGGGAGCAGGCCACATAATGCAGCTCACAGAGTGCACAGGAAGCTGTACATGGCGAGCGGCAGTAAGTGCCCATGGATCTTTGTGAATCAACATTTGTTAAGCACTTGCCTCCCTCTCCAAGTTTCCACACATACAGCCTAAACACACTACCAAAAACTGCTATGCCACTGCAGCCTTCATCCTGAAGCAACCTACCTAAAGGGAACAGACCAACACTCATGTTTGTATGTGCAATTCTGTCAGTCCAGTCCTGCGGCACAAGACTGCCACAGAGCCTCTCAAGCCACGCATCTCAAAACATGAGATTCTATCATGAAATAACTGATTTAATTAACTGGCTTCCACCATATTATTTAGAATGTCTATAACTCTGGAAAGGGGGACTTTTCTTTTCCTCCTTGTAGGCAGTGACAGAAGATCTGCATTTCCAAACAACATAAAACAAGAAAACAGCTCCACAGAGGATGAGAGGCTAAAGAAAGCTCAAGGGTAACTCAATTACTAGTAGTTTTTAAAGATCATTCAGTTCATATCAACCATATATGCAATTAATTTAATAATCAGAAGAGCTCTAGAACTTCTGTATCTATTTCAAATTAGATTGTCAAGGATCTGATGCAAGCCTGCCACTGAAAACTGCTGCTCCTCATCAAAAGAATCTCATTTGGAAAACAATCAGCCCTAAAGCTCCCTGTTCTTCAGACACAACCTTGCATTTTCGTGTTACACAAAACAGCTCACTATTGGGATTTAATGAATTAAGTAATTCAGAGTTAACTAAGGTTTTTATCATTATGAACCTATTTGAGATCTTTGCTAACGCGAAATTCCGCATGGTATGGCTTCACCTTACAAGCATTCTTAACAATACTAGATAAATATCATTTGCACTTAATTGATTTATCTGTTAAATAGCCACAAAATATGGTGCTCTCACAAGCACCTTTTTTGGTGAGAAGGTAAACAAGCACTCTATTAAAGCATTATAAACATTCAAGGTGATTTCATCACTTCCTTCTATTCCGTTTCCACACATGGCTGTCAAACTTCCATTTTCACTGTGTATAAAAGAATCCCACAATCACCCACTGATTTTAAACTTGTGTTAGTCTGCATACACATTATTTGTCTGCAACACACTTCAACATCCCAGTTACCTTTCCTAAAATCTCTAGTTTTTTCTCCAGTACTGATGTAGATCTTCCAGCTAAAATAAAAAGGAATAAATTTTGACAATAAAGCTAAAATTATCTGTAGCAACTTGCACAGTAAAACATCTGACAGCACTGATTTAATAAAAGCCTTGACAGAACTCAGACGGCTTTGTCTCAGGACCCTCTCCCGCACAGCTGAGCAGTTTCAGTCCATCTATTTCATCAGAACATTCACAAGCCTTGCCTGTTAACTCTGAGCTGTGCACATACAGGAAGACAGACATTTCTCTTGACATTTTCCACCAATCCAATGTAATGCGCCTGTGAACAAGTCAGTTTATCGCAAGTAAATGCACTTTGACATAAGATCATGAGAAGATTCTAATCTCAAGCAAGACAAATCAATTTCACAAACTTAATTCACACAATGCAAATAAATGCTTCAAATTATAGACATTTAGATTTTCTTTAAACCTTTTTATTTAGAGATTTTTCTGGTAAGGAGATATACCATAGGAAAGCAATTTCACTGGCAGTGAGGTATGTATATACTCTACCAAAATACTCCTCTTGTTTTAACTGCTTTTAGCTTTATTTACATATAAAGAAAATATCAATGCATATCCTTGGCTTAACTACAGTATCTGTTACCCTATATGAGTAAAATGAAATGTTACTTGCATACAAAATTGATTTGTAGAGGAATCTAATTTGAACAAAAATCATGTTCTGAAGACAGTTTAAATGAACAAACACAATTTATCATGACCAAGACACCTGCACCATATTTCCATCCTCACAGCACATTTATTTCAGTAATTCTGTAAGTAGGTCCTTAGCATGAGCATAGTGTTACAGTTTTCATACATATAATCACATCCAAAACAAGCTCTAAATTTTAAGTTGTAAACATTCTCTTCATATGTAGAAACATTTCAACCTGTGTTCGAATTCTCTAAAATGATCAATCTTTTAAACAGAATTATAAATGAAAAGTCTACTCTAACCGTGTAGTGAGCAATGCTTATTAGTACATTTCTACAGTGTTAAATAAAATAGTAGAGAGGCAAACTTCTGTAAGCGAGTCAGACTTTGAGTAAATTGTCATAAAGAAACAAACTTGTTAACAAAAAAAAATGCTTTGTAATAAAGGAAGTTGGACTGAATCTACTATGTTACAAAAACATAAGGGTAAATACCATCTTTGTTGACAAGTAGGAGGTAGCATGGATGCACCACTTTATTGTCAGTGAGAAATGCAACTGAAGTAAAGAATATTTCCTTACCACAAATTTCCAGTATTATGTACATATTTCTCTTAGAAATTTGTTTAAACAAGTTTCCCTCCACTTTTTTAGTACAAAAAGCCTCATGTGATTTAAAAAAAACACTTACACACCTAGATAGAATAGTACTAATTGCCCTATTTGAATGAAACAGTCTCTTGAACTATGAAGTACATGATATTTAATGCCCTAAGTTGAGTAAATTGTATTAGCAGTTCTTGGTATTATACAAAACACTACATACATACAAACAAAATATAATAATATCTTATTTTACTATGTAATTCTTTTTTGGAATAAACAGAGCCTTGATTTGGGTAACACTGAAGAGAACATGGATTCTTTGTTTTATTAAAACCTGTCTTTTAAGTACCCATGTGCAACAATTTAAAAATGGCTGTCATACATGTAATGGTCTTGTATTGATAGTGAACACAGTAACTGACAAAAACATAATAAACCTTAAAAACACATCTTCCACCCTATATAAAATATAAAGACTACTTACTGTAACTGTTAAGTATTTGATTTCTTTTGATGTTACTGTAATCCACTTCCTCTATTTTTCTGTCTTTAGCATTTATAAACATAATTTAGTGTAGCAATTTATTTTAAAAAATGACAAAGTATTTCAAATTTACATCCAATTAAAATTTAAAATGTTTCCTTGTTCTATGATGCTGCTTCTGCCATCAGTAAAGAAAATGAAGTTTCAGTAATTGAAGCAGGCTTTTTAAGTAGTGATGTGACTTCAACCATGCCAGCTCCAGTCCGTGGAAGATTTGCGTTGACAATGTGTCGCTGCAAGTGCTTTATCCAGTCTTCTTGAACAGACAAAGGTCCTCGAAAGACCAGACCACAAAACCTATGCAGACATTAAAATTATTCCATCAAGATATATCTAGCTCTACTGAAAAACTATACAGAAAAGACATTAAGTGGAAGGTCCTAATTTTCTTGAAGCTCGTTTCTATGTATTTTAGCTGAAAATGTTAGTAATTGAGTTCATTTATAGTAACTTTGAGCAAAAACCCCTGCAGTTTATACAGCTTACCCTTTTACATTTTTAACAGTAGCAATAACAGTCTGTTCTTACATCAGGTTTCTTTTGAAGGATAGAATATGACTCAAACATGACCAATAAGATTTTAGCTAGAGAAACACTTGGCAACCTAATGCCCGAGTATGATTGATGCAAGCCCTCTTGCTTAAGTTAATTAAAATACGGGACTGTTCCCCCTCCCTTATTATTCAATTTAATACAAACATATCTACAGGATATAATCTTAAATTTTCTTACGACTAAACTTAGCGAGCTCTAAAGATTATTTTATTCATTCAATAAAATAATCCTATGTACCTGCATCTGAGTATGTAAACTTCATCAGCGCTATGAGGTAATGGCAGCATTTTTTTCTTGCTTCCAGATCTTGACCTTGACTTCTTTTGCTTACAGTCTAAAGCTAGGAAGAGAAATTTCATATGTGAAAGTGATACTTCAATAAGTGTTAACCGAACAGAGATATTTAGTAAGCATCCCCTATAGAAACAGTGAAAAGACATTTACTTCCTTGTTATTCTACATTTAATTATAGTGTAAATTGAAAACAATTACAGTGTGCTCTAAGAAATTTACTGGCAAAACACATGAAGCTTTTTTAGCTTAGCGCAGTGCTTGCTCTTTAAGAAGACAAGGTAATCTGACATGGCATTAAACTGTTGTTTTAGTATCAGCAAGCACCTAACCTATTAGCGAATGCAACAGAAGCAAAGGACTACTGGAAATTCCCTTTCATGCATAAAAAGCTGTCAAAACCTTGGGACTTGTTTTGGGTTCCAAGGACCATCGTAAGACCACTCATTTTCAACCATGCTACAACTTCATAAAGTTGTAGCTTTCAGCTAATACAATCAAGAATTTCTGGTTTGAATAAACCACCTGCTATTTGTTTCCAACATAAAGCAAAAGTTTGTTATTTTAAGTTTCAAATGAAGCTTCCCTCACTCCTGTCTGAATTCTAATGCATCTTGTAAGAATTAATGTATTAATCCTTCACAGTGGGACAATTAAAAGGGATGGCAAAGCCACTTTTGAAATTCAGTCTAAGCATTTGAAACCATGTATGAAATAAATGTGTGTGAACAGGAAACACACAGCCACTGTGTTCAGTTAGCATTGAGGTCTGTACCTCCCATAAACAGATGTGATGGAAATCTGTAACAAAACCTGAAGTTTGACTTTAAGCAGCAGCCAAGGTTAGGGGATGAGAGAATTAAACTGAATTAATATCGTTATGATGAAAACAGCTGAGAGATCTCAAGAAAAAAACAAGATGTTTGGGACTGCTTGAACTGAGAAGTAAACCTACCTCTACTTTAAGACACTGACACTAAAACTCCACAGAAACCCAAAAGACAGTAACAAGTGGTATTCTTGATACCACAAAGGCAAAATGCTATGCTACTAGAGCATCTTAACAGTAAAATAAAAATAAAGTAATTGTTACACTTGTCTAAGTTTTAACCCCTGTAATACAAACCAGAAGAATAAATCTCAGTATTCTGAAGCATAAGACATTATCTGGTGAGGCAAAACATGCTGATTTAAAGAACACACATCCTGCATTTGTTATGTCCTCCAAATGAACACCCCTCAAGCTTTTACCCTGTAGCCAAACTGTTAACTTGTAGATACACCCAATATTTCCCAGTTCCATCCCCAGATCTGAAGATTTCTATATTACCTAGAAAACTTAGAATGAATTTTTGAGGTTTGAAGGTACCAGAGAACTAAGCAAACAAGTAGAAAGCAGATATCAACCTGAAGAGATTTCCTTCGGAGCCTGGGTCAAGCCATCATTAGGAAGATGAGGCTCAACAGCATATTTTCTGATAGCAACAATGAAAGCAATCTGGATATAAAGGCAGTAACCCGAGGTGGCGGGGGAGAGAGAAATAGAAACGGCCAAGACACCTTCTGGAAAAGTGAACAAGCAATAGGTTCTTAATGTTTTATGCTCTCATCAAAAGCTTATTCTTCATATAATTAGGAAGAAAAAATCCAACTAACTTTCAGGCTGTAGGAACCATCAAGTAGTATAAACATTTACATACCGCGACATCAGTAACACCACTACCAGACATGTAAGCACATAAAATACTGAAACCCAGATACCCATTCTCTGAAGGGAAATACTTGCAGGAGGGGCAACATGTCTGAAGCAGTTCTTACAGCAAAAGCTTTGCCATTATCGCTCATTTTGCAGAATATTGTGGGAAGGAGGGAACAGAAGTCAGTATCTGAATGCAAACACATCCATGAGTTGCGCCTGATGAAGGGCAGTAGACAGCAGGCTCCTAGAGCAACCTCCATGCTTTTGAAATAAGAATTAGCTTATTTCCTTCACGTTGGCAAACATAAGACATTAACTCCCATTAAGAAATTAGATTCTGCTCACATACATCCCAAGCATTTCACTTTCTTGCTAAACCTGAATTGGTCTTCTACAACAGAGTTCCTGAAACCTAATGGCTTTGTATGTGTGTAATAGTCTAAGAAAAAAACCCTATACGGTACTGTGCAAGCAAATAGACAGTGACACAAACAGAACTGCCATAACGTTTGAGAGGTAGTTTCTACTTTCTTGAAAGGTATCTTTTCCAAGAACAATGAGAAAGCAAGGAAAACAAAAGAATGGCCATCTTCTCTGAGCCACTTAGGACAGAAGCTCCAGATAAAGGAATCACAAAACAAAAGACAGAAAATATCACCGTAAAAGACATCAAGAAAAAAAACACTCAGATCACTCAATGCACTCTCCCAGTAACTTCCCTAAGATTATAAGTAGATTTTGCCTGAGTAAGAAGCTGTTACCAAAAGATAGCAAGTAATAAGAATACTAAACCTGTGTTCCGCAAGAGTATTTTTTGTTCCCTCTTTCTTTTATATCTAATGAACATACTCTTTCACTTCTTAGGGGGCACGAAGCAGCACAAGTACATTTTGAAGTCACTCCCATAAAGCAGGAAATTAAGTGGAGAAAGAGTAACAGCTGGGTAAATCTGAATGAAAAACGCCATTCCAGCACCAGTTATCAGAGATGTGTACCAGTAACTGTCACATATATCCACTGTCTATCCAGTGAATAACAAGTTGAAGTCGCATGCACACATTTAAGTACTCTGTTGATACGACGCTTACAAGTAATCATCAAGTACGTCACATTATTGCCTCACCTGTAAGAAAGCCATGTTCTGACCAAAAAGTTACTGTTCTTCCAATCCTTTACTGCAACAAAGCATGACCTCCTCAGAAAATATGATTTTATCACTTTCAGGAAGAGCCCAAGGGTATTCAGTTCTCGTAAGCTGCATGGAAATCACAGCAAATTGCCAGAGAGACACAGGAACAACCTACCATTAATACCTACTTTGTGGCTATCAGAGCTCCCAAACTATCATCTTCATTCTCCATAAACGCTTCTTTTTGGAAGAAGCCTCCTTCCTTCAAGCTTGGCTGCCCAGTGTTTCCTAGTTGCTATTCCAAAAACTTTTTGTAAACAACCAATTACACCATTTCATCAATCCTCTTCAAAAAACACATGCTAAGTAAAAATGTTGCACATAAACCCCTTCTTTAACTCTGTGACTGCTTATCAATAAGGACTACAAGCAGATGGAGATGGGAATCATAAATTAGCACGCCTAAGACAACATGAACTAGGAAAGTCACAATTATGGGTCCTTTGTGTCATAACATTTGGTGTGTAGTTCACAATTAAAGGGCATCTATGCTAAATTGCACGGAATCACGCTCCACTTCTGGAAGTCCCCCAACACAGAACATTTCTCATTTCAGGAAGACAGAAGCTGTGTCTTTAACCAGATTTCATTACTTTTGCCACAGCATATGTAAGCCAACACAAGCTGAATAACTGCACACATAAATGGATCAATTAACCATTCAAAAACATTGCCAATTAAAAAGTAAAAGTATAATGAATTACCAGATTCAATCACTTGCAATCTATTCTCATCAATACTGCACAGTAAAATGTATTTGAAAATCCCCTCCAGTAATTAACTACCTGAAGGATTTTATAAGGTACTAAAAATCAGCTTATTGTGCTGTTCAGTTGATCAGTTGTAAGTGTAGCAGCACAGAATACAGACATGCAAAGCCAGTGGATCTCAGATCTCTGCTGTAACTGCGTATGCTTCCACAGTCAATTTCCGAAAGCTGCAATACTGACAAAGCAGTATTAGAAATTATCTGGAAGCACAATGGCTGCATGAACTGCTACCTCAGTCATACTATTGGCTCAAAGGCCGAACTCCTCGCTCTGTATTCTATTGTTCTCCCCCAAATTTCTGGAAAAGCAGTCTCAATCTACAGAAGCAAAGACTGAAGGAAAGGATGGTGATTCTCAGAAGATGACAGCTGGAAAGAAGAGATTTGAGAATGTGAAAATAGTCAGCAAAGAGAAGATGTAAAAAGCCAGGGTGCAAGACAGTCTCAGAAGACTCAAGGGAAGAGGGGGAAGAGCCACAGAGGCCTAGAGAGAAGAAAAGGAAGCCTGGATATATACAACTGTACCAAGAAGAGCGAGATGCACTGTGAAAATCTTGCGTAAGTCTGTCCAGTGCTCTAATCAGAAGAAAGAGGCAAGATTGCCACATCCTCTGAGAAACACTGATGTGCTGCTCTTAATCGAAACGGGTACACAAGATTGTCATCTACTAAAGATGAGCGATTAAATAATTATGCTGTTCAAAATTGGACCACATACAACCACAACGACAAATTAATGTTCCCCTCAGACATCTGAAGACCATGATGTAAGCAGACACAAAAGTAACTATCCAAGCAGACCTAGACAAGGATTTGCTACACAGCGGATCCATACCGCGTAACTACAGGCACAAATTAAGTTTAACACTAATGTAGGAAACGCCAACAGCCTGGAAAGCTGCGCATCTAGGATGTTTTTCTTGAGTCCATTCTAAAGATCTATCTACCATTATGCTTAACTATGTGTATTATATTGCTAAAACTGTCAAGTTGGATTTGGAGTAAAAAGAGAACACCACCATCACCACCCCCAACAAACTAAATGTGACCAAATTACTGACTCTGAAGAAGCAGGGCATCTGCTAAGAAAGCAATGTAATAACATCAAAACCACATGCAGACAAACTGCAGAAGACTAGTACGTTAGCTAATGTAGTGCTGGGAAAGGTCTCCTTTTGGTGATATGCAGAGATTACTGCACTTCTCTTACTAAACAGTAAGGGCTAGTCAGCTGTCGTAACAACTGCCAGTTAACAGAACTGCAATTAATGCTTACACACTATTACTGACCTACACCAAGAACTGAGGTAAGTATTCAACCAACATGATTACTTTAGAAGATATAACAAAGGCTTTGTGAAAGCAGAAGAAGGAACATTCTTCTGTATGAACATATCCT
>JAOEHX010031371.1:0-26168 GCA_025448015.1 Bolborhynchus lineola
CCGAAAGTCAAAAACACAGTGCTGCACCAGCTACTGAGAAGGAGAAAAATGACTGCTACTGCTGAACCCATGACAACGATACATATGAGAAATTCCATATCTCTACTACATTTTAGCTACAGTTGTTAAAAATTCTTGTTTTAACTTTGGGCTCTCTTCACTTCTCTGTCCCATCAACTCCTAGGAGGAGCACTCTACCAGCAGCACTAAGAGCTGTTACCTTTCTCCCAGAGCATGGCATAGTATAGTGGGAGCTTCCATAGCACCTGACGTAGTTATCATGCAGCCACACAGCTCTCCTTTCCCATAGCAGACTGGGACTGCAATGCCCTGTTGGAAGTGCAAACTTGTGATCCTAGTGATATAGATGCCAGTGAGGTCTGAGTAGAGGCCTGAAGGCAAAGTACCAATTTCACTGATAGCCTGGTATTGCATACAGCACAGTATATAAAAAGGCTGGTGGAGCAACATCTGTCAGTGATGCTCATGTGAAGCAATAGCTTACAGTTAAACCTCCTGTATTACAGGAAAACCCAAAGGGAACCCAGGGTTGCAAACAACACAGCTTCTCTGCAGTAGAAGCTCCTCTTGGGATGTACCTGACCTCACTGCTTCACAAGGTGCATGCTTCAATCCTACTGTCACCATGACAGCTGACATCCCAAGGGTGTAAAGAACCTGGACAACTCTAAACACTGCAAATACATTCTACATTTAAAACTGAATGCAATAGCTTTTACTATGCTTTTATATAAATTTATGGCTTTGAATTGAGGAAAGTAAAAATGTAAATGATACTACAGAGATGAAACACTTTTCAAGGGCTCCTTGAAATTACATTTGGGAAACCAAACCCTCAAGAAACATCTTTCTTTCTAAAAACAAATGAGAAAAATGGTTTGGAAATACTTATTTCCGCCAAAAAAAAAAACCAAAACAACTGAACTTTCTGAATACAGATGCAATACGTAGACAGGTGTATGTGTTTATACATACTTAAACATACCACAAATCATTAGAAATGAGTTGAGTTCTGAAGTAGATACCATCAGGTCAAGGACCTGCTGCAGACATGTAATTTCATGGCACAACCAAGGACAGAAAGGACAAAAAGTGTAAGGAAATTCTTCAGGAAATTCTGAATTTCACATTTAAGTATCTCTGTGAACTTAACACCAATAAAACACCAGGCATAACTTGCTGACCTTCCAAGGCTATGAGCTTTGTAGGCACTTTTACTCATCAAATGCCTCTTCTTCTTCTTAAAGTGTCTGTGGGTCTGAAATGTCGATGGTTACACACACTAGAAAGGCCTTTGCTGCAGAAACAAGCAGCCTCATTTCAGCTGAAGCACTATTGCGTGTAATGCATATTTAGGCAAACAGATTTCTTAGGTACCAGGATGCTCTCAACAGATGTCAATAGGGGGTCCTATCTGGTAAAGCAAGTAACTAGAGTGATGGTGGAAGCAATATGCATTTCCATCCTCATGACCATCCTGTACATATGTTGTTATGTTAATCTCAAAGTGGAAACTCACCCTGAAGATGACTTAATTGGCACCTTCTACAGCTACGAGCAAATACTTTGACCATTAGGCCAGGGATTTTTGGGGTTATAGATCTTTCCTTGCCTCTGCTGAAGCCAAGTCACTATTCTGCCAGGAGTATATGAGTCATGGGGCAAGACTGTGTCTGAAAGTAGCCGAGTGCTTAAGAACAATCAGCTGGAAGGGGCAAGGAGCCGAGTTTCTGGATACTGCTCTCTGGAATGTGTATGCATTTTACATTAGACCATCACTGGATAAAAATAAAAGCAGGCATTAATTACATTAACCAAGCTGGATCTAGGCAGATTGTATTCCATCTCTCTGACTTTAATGGATAGGATTAATAAAAACTCTAGAAGAAGAAAGCACTCTTTTATTCTGTGGAGAAAGAAGCAGCATCTCCTCCCTTGTTACCTGATACACCACTTACCAGCCAAAACTTAGGATTCACAGTACAAAGCAAAGGCCAAGATTTGTAAAGAACACAAAATAAAATTTCCTCCACTTATAAACACTAGAGGATTTTATAAACTGTTATTAAGTATCCAAAGATTTAGCAGAAACGATAAATCAGCTGGTCCAATACCAGGACTAGGCTTTATTTCCCAATTTTAACTTTAAAGTGTGTATGATTAATTTACATTATTTTCAAGAAGCCAGATTCCAAGGGAAATTAATTAGAGATAACATATTGTATCAATTGGATGAAAAAGATCTGAATTTGCCTAGATCACTGAAGACTCTACTCCATTCTTTATTCAGATTTATTAAAAATATAAATGTTCCATTTGTGAAAATAACATTGCAGAACAGACTTCTACAGATGCAGCATCTCTCTCAAAATTGATACAAAGCATCCTATTCAAGCTAAAGAGATAATAGCTGAAGACAAAACAAACAGGAATGTTCAAGGTAACGAGTGCTTTCATGTTACAAGTTCTCATGTCTGAGGGCACTGCATCAGGCTAAAGGACAATGAGATAAGAACAATATTGCTAGTTACTAACAAATAGCAGATAAAAGAGCTCTTCTGGATTCTGATTAAGTGACAGCATTCTACACATTCCTGTGAGTTGAGAAAGTTTGCCTGAGAACAGCCGCTATGTTACATGTGAAGTACCACTAAACAAGCATATCTCTATGTTTTCAAATTCCAGCATGAGTAATGGCTCTTTCCCTCATCTCTTCAACTTCAACAGAAGCTTCCTCTCTCCTTCTGGACGTGCAGGAATAACTTGCTGTGCTTCAGTTTCCATTAAGACATATAAATGTATACGCTGAAAGTAAAGAGAAGTTCTGTAGGACTCCATGGCTGTGTGCCAATGTTTACAATCCCCTGGGTGGGAAATGACGGGTGAAAGGCTCTCCAGGGCAGGCTGTAGGAGTCTTTGCAGTTGCCGCCAATGACCTTCTGCCTCTGTTTTCAAAGCAGCTCCCTTGTTAACCCCTTGCACACCGTGTGCACTGAGGCCTTAGAGAGTGAACACTTTCTCTGAGAGTCCAAATCCACTTCCAGGCATGTGTTTGACAGACTTCAATTTCAGCAGTGGTTAAGCGATTGTGGACTAATATATGTGCTCTGCATCTGCTGTTGGAGCTGTGGCATTGAGACATAATTTTAATAGCCCAGAACTGGGTTTAGCTGTTCTGCATGTTACAAAATCAATGCTCTCACCTTCAGGCAATCACATCAGTTTATGGGCACAGGGGTTGTGAAACACTAGGCATACTGAGTCTCCAGGAGAGAAGGAAACAACCAATTTACAGAGATATGCTTTAGTTCTCTCTGGACAATAAGTAGCAATGTTGTTTGCTGGTAATGGCAAGACCTACTCCTGAGGTCTTCTTGGGAGAGAATTGATACTTAAAATTGAAGACAGGCTGACCTGCTATTGGTGCAGTGGACAACAAGAGAGCACCTGGTGTGGAATGGTGGAATGGAGATCTACTGCTTTAAGAGGTTTTGCCCCACTCCTGGCTGAGAATAGAATGTACAATATTCAGGAGATCTCCTCCAGCATCACATCCCTTTTGCTGCTCTGTGAATCATTTATGGCTCCTAACTGTTCAGGAAGAGTCCTTATAAAAATGATAAAAATGGATAGAGAAAAAATGCTTTCTAAAATGTTTATTGCAATATGTAATCCATACTTGAAAAGGAAGAATAAATCAAATGGGAACTAATATCTAAGAACTAGTTTAAATGTTCTACTCAGAGAGAAAGTCAAGAGATCTTGAGGTATCAGCCTTACTACCAGCTGACCTTGGAATAATCTGTTTCATAGTCTGTATGTGTTTCTCCATCATCATCATGATGCTTGTCCACTCCTTTTGCCCACAAAGATCTGTTCTTAGAAGCAATCATTCCATGCAAAAATCTCCCTACATATTCCCTGCAAAGGAATAAGAGTTCCTGCCACCTCCAGAAAGTTTTCACAGGATTAACAGCCACATAAGGATAGCAACATTATACTCCCCTCCATGAACTTTCAGAGGAAGTCCTGTAAATAATACCCTCATACAGTCAGGAAATCCTTCAATGCATGGCTCTACAGATGGTGAGTAGTACAGAACAGAGAAGCAGTGCTAGATGCTAGAACTTCTGCACAGAAATCAAGTTCAAGTGCCAACAGCCCTGGGATGGACACATACCAATAGTCCCTAAAGTTGCTGAATCATTTAAGGGTATAATCCTAAAGGCAGAGAAGGTACAGAGAAAGCTGAGAGGACCTCCTCTATTCTTCTGAGGCAAAAGGTGTCATGCACCTTTCGCTAACAAAAAGGTTAATGTTATTAGGCTGTGTTAAAAAAGCCAACTGGACATCATATGAAGAGCTCCAACCTAGCTCCAAATATGCATGTAATTCCTACTGATTTCAGTGGAAGCTCTGGGTGGTTAGAGGAAGACATCTTCAGACCATGGAATCATTAATATTTAGATCTATCCTCAGTTTTATTTTTCAGTATTTTCAAAAGGAGATTTAGAAACAAAAAATTAGAAATAACCTATGCTTTCTAGAAAGTATACAATTCAATTTAAAAATACTTTCTATTTTTTCTAGGAAAGTGGCAATCAGCAAGGAAAAGGTATTTTTATATGACAGGGAAAAAAAGAAGTATTTTGTTTAGAGCATTTTTCTTTTTTGTTAATATCATGAGGTTATGTTACTGCTGTTTAAAATCATTAATGATTGTGGGATCAGAAACTAAGTGCTTTCAAGAGCTAACAGTAAGATTGTTTTTAAAAGGATACTCTCAGGATGAATTTAGACCGAGCTAGATTTTGTAATATAAAGCTTTTACAAACCAAGGGGCTAAATGACCCCTTCTTAAGCTTTTTTATTTATAAAGCATCTTTAAACATCAGATAAACTTTGTTTTGTTTTGGGCTACTGCAAGAAATTCAGAAAACAAAACTTGCTTGAAGCGAAGTAGAAACAAGACTAAAATAACCCATTAACATAATCCGACAGAAGGAAAACAGAAGTGAACAGTACAACTAGTGGAAAAAAAAGTGGAACGTGTTTTAAATCTTTTCAGTAACAGTAAAGGTGTTACTGGGAACAACAAGAGACCTATAGTGCTTCTTCCAAATAACTGAAGTCTTGAGGAGGGGCTGAGGGAACTGGGGTTGTTTAGCCTGGAGAAAAGGAGGCTCAGGTGAGACCTTACCGCTCTCTACAACTACCTGAAAGGAGGCTGTAGTGAGTTGAGTGTTGCAGTCTTCTCCTAAGTAACAAGTGATAAGGTAGGAGGAATGGGCCTCAAGTTGCGCCAGGGGAGGTTTAGATTGGATATTGGGGGAAATTTCTTCACCAAACCAGCTGTCAAGAATTGGAACAGGCTCCACAGGGAAGTGGCTGAGTCACCATCCACGGAGGTATTTAAAAGACATGTAGATGTGGCACTTCGGGGCATGGTTTAGCAGTGGAATTGGTAGTTCTAGGGTAATGGTTGGACTCTATAATCTTAAAGATCTTTTCCAACCTAAATGATTTTATGATTCCACGAAGTGTTAGTCTGGCAACCTGCTCTGAAATTGATTATATTATATAGAGACTCACAGTATGTCTTAAAACAATTCTGGGATGTAATCTTCAGGATGAAAAATAATGTAGAGTACTGTGGATGACCTCTTAACCATCCTGCTGTTCCTGTTCTAGGACTGGGAAATGCTGTATGCACAAATGCTGTATGTTGTAGCTCACATGTCAGGTACAAATGTAATTTTAATCAATTACATCTCAGGCAAGTACAAAGTAGATTACTTACCGCTCCCATAATAAGTGATTTATAAATCACTTCTTTTCCAAAGTTTAAAAGACTTGCCTTGTCCTTGACTGGAAAAGGAGCCAGTGTAGTTATGGGAAATTAAGCCTATTCTAATTTATCTCTTTTCCAGTGAAGTTTTACATATTTTATGATAAACAGTAGCTCACTAGGTTGCATGATTGTATTTTTCATTTCATGAGAGAAAAAGACAAATTTGTAATTTGGAAAGGAATTTTGGTATCAGTACATTTATGTTGCTAAGCATAGACCTGCTCTTCAACTTTGCTGACTTCAATGGGTCTTCAGGAGTCTCATGCCTGTCAGTGAACAGTAGTTAGCCACACTCATCTCTATCACAGATTTGACACTTTTCTCTATCTAGCATTTTTACACCACTTTGATGGCTTGTGCCCAACTGACATCCCTAATTGTGAATAAATTACATTTATAGATGCTATTAGAGACTGGAAATGGGTAGAGGTTCTTTAAAATGAGTAAGACTTGGTTTCCACATGTGGTAGGAAACAATAGTTGGTTCTAAGGGTATGAAGAAGGCATCGATACACAGGAAACACCACATATATTAGTGAAAACTGAGTGATTTTGCACCTTGGCTTTTACTGAGGGAAAGAGTCCTTAGAGACTCACATTCTTTCTGGTAGGGGACAAGCATTAGAAGCATCACATATAATACATTCAAGCTTCTAGTATGGCCTGTTACTGAAGTTATCTGTGTAAGACCCTGTTTTCAGCAGTTTTTAACATCACCAGCATTTCACTGATTACAGTAACATTTTCCATGCTTGATCTCTCTGGAATATACTCAGGTCAATTCGAATATTTCAGTTGAAGCTGTTTGGGGGTTGCCATGAGTGGGGCTAGGAAAAATACATGGTTCTCTCATCTTAAATTCTGGTGACCTTCTTTTTGAGAAGCTCTAGTGCCCTCATGTTTTGGAACAAGGACTATGGACCTTGGCCTCTATGTCAAGGAGGTACCTCTTGCCATTCTTTTAAAACTTGGCTCCAAATTTGGCCATGTCATAAATTTGAAAACCAGCACATGCTCAGTAAGGATTTATACTGGTATAATTACTGCACTTTAAGAAGGTTTTGCTTGCAACAAGTATGCTTCAGGCCAGCTTCAGGGGGGTCAGTGGGACATCATGGCATGTCAAACGTTTGACTGAGCACAGAAAGCCTGTTGCTCTATAAATGATCTGTCCCATATTTGAAGAGGAACCTACCAGACCCAGTCACAGAGATGAAAACAGATGGACACACTGTGGGAGGAGAGTATGAAAGCCAGATTAAGAGAAGAGATTAAGATATCCCCTTGCTGGGCTGAAGAACAATGAGGAGTGAGAGTGTGTGTGGAGAGCTGAGGTAACTTACACTGAGAAAGAAGACCATGAGCGATGGAGAGAAGGATTAAAAATGACCAGCAAGGTGTGTGAGACTGGGATTAGGCAAAAACTTTTAAAGGAGATAGAGGCAGCCTGCAGCTGAGAGCAGTGGAGACTGTGAAGTTGTTGAGGGGCATGTCTGGAGCCCCTGAGTGGGAGGGCAGACTTCACAGAGGATTTGGGGAGAGAGCTAGATTTACTAGAGAAAGGAGACTGGCTGGAGAAGCAGTAGGAATACAGGTTCGTTGTCGTGGTTTAGGCATTCGTGATGAAGGAATAGCAGTAGTTCTGTGTTGGAAGATGAACAGGAATCTGGGAAATCCACTGGCAAAGCATCCTGCCTTTTTCTAGTGTAATCAGGTATTTATGACAGCCATCCACTACAGCCAGATATTCTGCAAGCTCAGACTGAAGTATCTATGTGACTGATCCATAGGTTGAGCCCTGCTGGTAACCAGTGGGCATATAATGCCAAGTGAAGAAAGTTAATTTTTAAATATACTTTTATTTTCTTACAGAAAAGAACTGCACATGCACAAAGAAATAATGGAATAGATGACTTCCATATTTTGCAGCTAAAACCAATCACGAAAAAGTCTGCCCTAAAACCAAAAACACAAACAAGAAAAAAAATGAAGTACTTAACACCAGAAAGAGCATGACAGCTGGGAAGTGAAAACAAACCTGTGGCAACAAGGGCCACTGGTCACTGGAAGATGTCCAAGTATATCCGAAAATGTTGTATAGATATATGACAATTTAAGCTCCTAACAGTAATTTCTTCCCCATCAACTGAACTACAGACCTGATGAAGCTGCAAACCCTGTCACTGGGTAGTGCACTTGGTTCTCTTCTCTATACATATTGGTAGTTTTCACACCAACTTTTATCTTTCTTTGGAGAGGCTGCCTAATATCTGCAAGGCTATTTTACCTGTAGAAGAAAATAACAGCAACCTATTCTTTTTTCTTGTCTTCTTTGCTGTGTACTAGTAGTAGCAAAATCATTTACAACATTGCATATAGTAAATCAGGAGTATAAAACTTCCTTAAAAAGATGCTAATACCTTAACTGTTTATAGCTAGAAAGGCAATGAAGATAGAAACCCAGTATCAAACAAGCATGTTTATGCAGCCTCCTGTTTTTATCCAAGTAGTAATGCTATACTGTGGCTCTTCCCTAAACCAGATAACTGTAAGGACTGATTTCATTGATGAGTTTAAAAAGGCAGCATTCACTGCTACTGAGGGTCTCCTCCTTGCAGCTGTTGCTGTGATGGGTTGTACTTAATGAAATTTTCTCCCTCTTCCCTCTGAAAACTTAATACCTATAATTTAACATTTAAAACACAGCCTCTGTTTAAACATCTTACCACAACAAAAATGCATATGCATTGACATAATTTCATTTCTTGTAACAAAATCATTAGATCCATGCAGCAACAACTGAACTGCTCCATACACAGTATATAGTTAAAACTGCACAACTGAAGCCAAAATATGCACAGCTAAAAGGAATGTTACAGGGGGGCCTCTCTTAGTGAACAAAGCAGGCTCAGTTTGGCTCTTTTTCCCTAGTGCTACCACATCCGCACATCGTTAGTTGGAAAATTCCAGATATATGCTGTAATTTTTTGTGCTTTTTTTTCCCAGTACACTTGAGGCTTTAGTGTCCAGATGCCATTTTCCCCCCCTTATCTGTCCCTGCTAGTTTGGGTCCTTGCCAGTTGTGGTCAACAATTAATACAGCAAAAGAAAAATACAGTACACTCCCTGGCAACTGGCAGAGGCTCACAGGAAATACCAAATAAAAACTTTATTATGTATTGTTTAACTATTTTGTTTGCCTGTGGGCCACCCTGTTGTTGGTGTAATTTAGAAAAGCATGCTCCATCTGGATGATCCGTGCGCAGGCTCATTGTTCCCAGAATCTGTCACGCACAATCACTGCTTCAGCCTGTGGCCCTCTGCAGAAAGAAGCAAAGGCATGGCAGCCCTCCAGCCTGCATTCCTTTTCATTAGACAACTTGTGACCAAATGTTAGAATAGAATAGTAACCTTTTAATATTCATGTAATTAATTTACTTTCCCCTTTAATTATAAACCTTCACGTGAAAAGAAGAAAATAAAAAGACTTCCCTTCATGATTCTCCTCCCTCCCCCACCCTTTCTATTTGCTTTTTGGGACACGGAAGGTGCTGGGAGCTTCATTATACATAGGTACCAGTACCTCTGTCTATTGAGAGGCTCTCATGGTCCTAATACATCTGTGGGTTTTTACTTTAGGTATTAATTGCACTGGTACATGGAATAGATTCTGAATTATGATAAAATGGCAAAAATTAAATTCTTCCCTCCTACATGCCCTTGCAGCATCTGCTTCCTTGTCTTAATCAGTGGGGTAATCCATTGAACACAAAGCCATTCTTCTATATTTAAAAACACAATAGACATCTAGCTGAAGTTCTCTTTCATAGTAAGGTCAGCATATGACTCAAAATACTGTGTCAGCTGGGATTCTGGCCGCGCAGGCTTAGGTGCACAGGCAGTGCTTTGTCAGTTTCTGGAAAAAGCACTGCCATTTTTTTCATTTGAGGTTAGACCAATGCTGGACTGGCTAATGTGATGCAAAAGTTTGCTGCCTGCAACTTCAAAAGTGCATTTGATAGGCAGGGAAAGTACCTGATGCTGTACGGTCCCACCATATGAGTTAATTTCAGCACACTGAACTGGGGCCCTGATTTCTGTGTGCACAGTTGGTCTCTTCGTTGCTGCAGAACATTCAAAGGAATCTAGCTGTAGCAGGTTGAAATTGAAGTAAATGAAGCTAAGATAGAAACTGCCTGTCTTCAAGTCACAGCGTTTAAGTTCTCATTGCCTGATTTTGATCGCACTTTCAATAGGCGAAGAGGACATTAAGGACTCTCAGAAAGCCACTTGGCATATCAAAAGAAAGGCATATCAAAGGATGGGGGCCCAAAAGCAGTCAAGTTTTCTATATAAGATGGAATGGTTTCTATGGCAACTGAGGAAACGTTACTGAACT
This sequence comes from Bolborhynchus lineola, assembly GCA_025448015.1. NCBI lineage: Eukaryota > Metazoa > Chordata > Aves > Psittaciformes > Psittacidae > Bolborhynchus > Bolborhynchus lineola. The sequence goes on from JAOEHX010031371.1 coordinate 10,272, forward strand.
TCACTCATTTTTCTCTTATTAAATAGGTGAACTGCCATGGTAAGTCTGCAAGTGATCAACGTAGATGTTAGTGGTTTTGATTAGGTCATGCGCTAACCTGTCATAGGAATGGAAAGGAGCATAAGAGATTTCTGCTGTGCCCACGTCGGCTCAAAGATAATGTAACAAGTCAGGGTGTTTTAGATGAGGGCAAGACTTAAAAAGCTTCTGGAATGTCTTTCACGTAGCTTTAAAATAGCACTAAGTTGACTTGGAACGATTCTGCCTGTGAAGCACCTTCAGCAAGGAATAGAACAAACCTGATGTCATTTGTCATATTAATTGCAAATTCAGGGTATAGTATTTCACATATTCACTGGGAAAGAATTTCAGCTATGTGGCAAATTAAACTTCTTGCATATAAAAAAATAGCATCTTCTGTCCAGAAGGCGAAGCAGCAACTGGAAATAAAAGTGAATTCAAACACTCCTTGGCCTAAAGCAACAACAAATTAAAAAACCCCAACCAAGTAAAATGCAACAAAAAATTCCTTGTCATTGTATTTAGTATGGCCTCATTTTCCCTGTCAATGCAACGAGTATCCCAGTCTTTTTATGCTTCCTCACTTTCTTTTTGCTCTCTTCTCTTCACTCCTTCTAAGTACTCTACACAGACTGCTAGGGATGTGCCATCAAATATACAATATTTGCTGGAAACAAAGACATTAGGAACTGTGCTAAGCAGAATTCAGAGAAAGAGAAGGGATGGGCTGTATTGTAGCCAGAACACCGCAATTTAAAAACATATTACAGTATATTTATGAGAAGTCATGAGAAGATGAAACAGAGGTCAAGCTCTGACAATGCCAAAAGTCTTCCCTATTTTCACTTCCTGACCAAATGAACTTGAATATTATTGCAAAAACTCAGTAATTTACGTGACTTTACATTATATTCCTGAGAGGACGAACCCCTGAGAATGAAAAGCAGTATGCATAACTACACACAGATGCTTACAAACATCAAAGGAGAGTAATAGACTCATATAAAGAAATACTTCCTCTGAAGATTAGGAGACACTGTTCAAATCCTTGATTAAAATAATCATGTTGACTAATAGGAATAACTAATATATTATCTAAAAATTTATCATACTGGAAAAAAATTATTGCTTGGCCATAAATACATAATGTCATGAGTTCAAAAAGGGCTATGACAAGACAACTAGATCTTGATTCAAATTTGTACAGATCTTAACAATGATGTTCTGCTCTATGATGAGGGAGCCTCAAAGAAAATCATCTCTGCTGAGGGAATTATGACAGCAAAAGCTTAACTGTAGGCAAGGTTCTTTTCTGATGTCAGAACATAAATGCACAGTTTCTCTGAATGAGCTTAAGACTCGCAGGACGGTCCTGTAACTTCCCTCATTTTACAGCCCTTCATCCTCAGTTCCACTGACCAAATCTGGAATTCTTTACAGTGTAAATACTGTCCTGGTGCTGTATCTACACATATACAAACCATGCCACAGGAGATATCCTGAAGACTGTGGGAAGCAGGCAGGAAGAGTTCTGTTGAGCTCCTCATTTGGACAAGGTGCCTATACAGATGCACTAATAGTTGGAAATACCCAAAGCAGTGCTCAGAGCAGGCCATTTCAGTCTTGAAATTAATGTTCAACCAGGATTAAAGAGCTTCTCTTCTCTGGTTTAGCATGTGCCTCACCAGGAATTATTGAGAGATTTCTGCTCACGTCCCTGAATGGGTTCCACAGCCTAAAGGACATGTAGGGAATCCTCGGCAGAAAATGATAGCTCCAACAGATAAGATTGTTTGCTCAATACTCATGCTGTCTTTTCAGGCTTCTGGGCTTAATTACAACTACAGTTTACTGAGTTATTCATGTTAGTAATCTAATGTAAATCTAATAAGAACATCTTATCAAGGTACAGGATAAAAGCTTCTCTGCCATGATGATGTGACTAGCAACATTGATAAACAAAATTAAGACCAGGATATAAACTGTACTGAAGTCTTAACTCCCTTCTATTGCACAGAGAGAAGCAAGTGCAAAGAGAGCCTATTTCAATGCATATTAAATATAAAATGCATGGTTCCCTTCACCTCCTCTGTTCCTCAGGATAAAGTAAAAAATGCCTTCCATTTTCTCATACTAGTTACCTGTCTACTGTAGCCTACTCACACTACTTGTGATGTTATTGAAGGTATACAGGGAAAAAAAAAAATCTCAGATTTTTAATATGGCCTAAAAAGCTTCAGGTATTTTGCTTATTTTTTAATGTATGTGCCTATGATATGGGAATATGTTCATAGGTCTCATATTAAAAAAAAAAAAAAAAATCAATCCCTTGGTGTGAAAAATAAGAAGAAAAACTTACTAGTAGAGTACCCAGGAGGAAAAGTGACACAATGAACAAAGTGATATTGAATACTCACTATAAATAAGAATTACCATCCACTTATCATGAACATTGTTATTGCTAGTCAGTCTAATAGCTTACTCAATTCAGTATGAATCTAAGAGGTTTTGGGAAGATTTATGCGTGTTACTTGCTAATAGTGTGAGGGTCAGATTACACTTGCGGTGCATCAAGTACAGAAAAGTAAGTTCCGCCTAAGCATAGTAGTTTCCCTCTCAGACAACTTGGTATTTGCACACTATCCTGCACATCAATGATGTAGCGAAAGATAAGTAATAGCTCCTTAATCCCTTCCTGGTGAATCCATTCTTGACAATAAAACTTATTTAAGAAGGTACCATTGCCTGTAAAATTCTAAGCACAGTTGTAGTTTTTGTCCTTGCTCTTCTGTGAGTTAGTGGTAATGTCCAAGACTACAGAAGGTGATAAATCTGTGCACACAGAGTTAACAGCGTAGAGCTCCCACTTTCAGAACTGGACGGTTCGATACTGGCGCAGTGCAGTAGCCCATCTGTCACATGTGACTATACATAGAAAATGCACAGAGCCTTCTCACAGCAGGGTGGGAACTCCACCCCCTTTAGGGCCTCAAGAAATCTCTGCAGGATAAATATATAGCTGATGTTGTAAACACGAAGTAGAGCGAGACAGAATTCAGGAAACTCAGGCTAAACTCAGATGTTTACATTGACTATAAAAATCTGAAAACAGTGTTTACATTGAGAGAGGCTTTCTTCTTTTCTGGCCTAATACAGATTCTTTAGCCAAACTTGTCAAAACCTAATGTACTCGCTTTCTAATTTTTAATCTGAACATTCCTAATGCATACTTTTTTTCTTTGATTCACTTGTTTTATGTCATGTTGCCTTTTCAACAATTGCATCTATTGATGTTGAATTTAATTTTATAACACAGAAATGTACCATTTCAGTAATTTTGCAGTTACAGATGTATTTTCATTTTTATGCAGCAATGACTGCAGTTTTAGTGGATTCCAACTGGCTACCATAGTTTTTAAATGATGCACCGAAAGTATTATTCAACAATGTCTTCCAGCATTATTTCATATTCTTGACATGTTGTAAGATTTTTCATTCACTCTTGCATTAAAAAATACATCACCTGCAAGGCTTTGACATTTTAATATGCTATTTTGATGCTGTTGTGTTAACACTAGGGAAGTAAAAAAAGAGGTTGTATTCTGCAAAGTACCTGTGAGAATTCTGTGGCCAAGGCCTGTGAAATGAGTATCAATGGCACTTATATAATTTCCAAAGGTCACTGCAGTTCTCTGTACTCTCCACTCCACCAAAGCAGCCTGAATATTTGTTCAGAGCAAGTGTCTGTGTTTTTCAAATAGAATGTGAAAACCTGGAATGAGATCCTGGCCATAGCGATGTTAAAGGGATGTTTTCCACTGAATGCACTGAAGCTAGGAGTTCATACCATGGACATTCAGTAACAGTGTGGCATTTCACCATAAGCTGAATTTGAAGCTAAACACAAAATGGAGTCATTTTCTTGCTCCATATTTTTTTCCCTTCATTGTATCAAAGGATTCTTGCCAGCCAAGTGACTAAACCTGAAGACACCAAGCTTCGTATTCATAACTTGGCTCATACTATAAACTCAGTTTTACTGTAAACTAATGATTTTACATTTTCAGATATTGAGGGTAATATAAATGGCCTTGATTTCTGTTGACAATTAATTACTTATCCCATATATGACTTGAACTTATCTGGCTACAGTATAGGACACTGACTGCTTTTAATGTCTTGAAATTATGGTTGGAACCATATTTAGAGCTCATGATTCCCACAACACAGAGAAGTCTACATGTAAATAATGTTGTTTTTTTTTTTTTCTTTGTCCATCTGCGTATTTATTTCTCTAGAAAATCTAGTTGCATCTTTTATAAATGGGTTATTTTTTTTTTCAGACTGGTGAAAACTAGTTTCCTGGAACTAGGTTATGCACAGCCTTTGGTCCATTTAACAAGGTCAGACTGTTTATTCTTGACCAAATTCTTTCCCACTGTAAAAAGGTACTTTTAAAGGCCACATTCCAAAACCAGCGCCAGTAAGTCACTGAAGCATATTTTCCCACAAGAACTGATACCGTGCACAGGCCCCTCCTTATTTAATTCTTTTGGTCTTTAAATTACATAAGGTGCAGGATATCTTTAGTGTCACAAGACATTTAAATCTATCCATAACTTAGTAACACTGAATCTACACCGTGCCAGCTGTGTCTTTATAACTGATATAGCCCCTTTCATTTCAAAGCAATAGTGCCTGAGTAGCATCAGACAGCAGGAGAAACAAAAGGACAATTAAGTATAAAATTTAAATATAAGACAAAAATAAAACAAAAGCAAAAGTATTAACTGTTGATTTAAAAACATAACCTCTTATTTGCCGTATAAATTGGCTTAGTTTGATGAAACCATGGTGATTTATACCAGCTAAAATACGTGGCTATCATGATCTACTGCAATAGCCGTAAGAAAACGTAAACCAGTAAAGCACTCCCAATTTTTAAGCTTGGTTTACAAGCTGGTTGTCATCTTATGAAGCCAGACTATAAATATGTAAACAAAACTAAGGAAAATCCCATTTCATTAAGAAGATACATATCTACCCTGCTCCTCTCTGTATGGATGTCATACTGAGCGTGCTTTGAGATACATTGTTTTCTTAATGTAACGTGGCACCCAGATCAATCCAGCGCACTAAACTGCGCACCAAGATGTTAAGATTTTCCAGCAATAATTTTCCGCATTTTAAGAATGACTTGACTGGTTCTGTTCTTGCAAATGCAATATGAAGCAGAACATGTAAGAATCACTGCAAAAAATGTATATCCAGATAAAGCAGGGCTAAAAAACATCAGTAAATCTTTTTCTGAGACATACTGTCATTGAAATCACAGTACCAGTGATGAAAGCATATTCTCTGAAGCGATCAATTTGCAAGGTAGCCAGAACTGCTCTGCCTCTAAGAACATAAGAAATACGCGTTACTCTTGTGAATATTAGAAAAATTTACTCAAGTACTCACACTAAAGCTGTTTAAAAATACAGAATAGTCAGGAAAAGTGTGTTTGATTACACTTCGATTGCAACAGAACTGGAAAAGTATCCCTCCCTCCCCCAAATAAAATAACACTCGAAGTTTCTCCTGTTTTTTCACTGGAATTTCAAAAACTTCAGCATGACTCTATGTGCTCTACATGAAATCCATGCCATGCTCATTTCTTGCCGTTAAAGAACACAGTCATTACACTGTTCAACAGAAAGCACTTTGGAAAAAAAAAAAAAACAGAAACAACTGGGTTTCCATGAATGGTCTTCACATTTAACTCTCCCCCAACAACCTACTTGTTTTTCACGCTGTGTAAAGAACCCCATAAAAGAGCTAAAATTTTTGGTCACCACCACCTAAGAATTGCCAGGCTTCATGTCAGAGTGAACTAAACAGCTAGTTCGCTTGTTCCATGAAGCCAGTCAGTAAAAGTTGTATTATTACAAAATAGCACTTAAGTCTGCATCTGTCTCAATGCTATTGATATACCAAGTGGATTGAAAAATACTACTTAATTATTCTCTGAAAACCATTGCTGTAAGTGGTATTATGAGATATTCATCCCAGAGAAAGCCTCTACTGATTTACAGTACTCCCAAAGATGACACATATTGGCAGCTCCCAAGAGCTTTCATTTTCAAGCTGATATCTTGCTTTTAGGGGGTAGTAAGATTCTCACAGACTTAGGACTTCCAACTGATGTGTGTGACTGTGTGTGTGTACGTATTTGCATACTGCTTCCCATTGCTTCTTTTACTCTCACAGGTATCTCCTCAAACACCACTGGCTCTTCTGCATTTCCATTCAGATTTCAGTCAAACCTGCTCACCCACATAGCTTAGATTCCTAACTGGCACTGCATGTATTGGTGTCACATCTGACCACCATTTTTGGTGGTGGTTATTATTGTTTCAGCTATATATTCCAGAAAATTGCTTAACTGCTTTTACAGATTTATCTGAAAGGTACCACTGCTGTTACGCTTCAATTAGACCTCATTTCATCAGGAGCTGCCTCAGCTTTGCCCCTATCTTGATGGAATCCTTGATAGTAATGTTCTTTATGACTCACCAAGAGCCCAAAATAATGGTATCAGGATAGGCTTGGGGTGGATTCAGATCAGTTGACTTCAGATCTAAATACCATGTAGATATTCACAGGGGTAATTCTTGCCCTCGATGGTCAGTGGAAAGAAGTGGGTACTTTTAGAGTCTGATTCATCTGGCCTATGTTAACTGTCTTCTTTAAGTTGAGATAACGCTTTGTTTCACTGATTAGAAGATCTCCTTTGGTTACTACTAGGCTACTTATTCAGTGGAACTGCATAGTTAGATGCCTACACTTGGTCAGATACATCTCACACCGAGTATTTTTATGCCAGGAGATATTCATACAGCCTTACAAGTCCCTTTACAGTTTTTCCTCACTTGTCAAATTTTCCTTCAACCATTTCTCAGGAATCCCCAAGAAACGGCTTTTGCTTTTAACAATAATAGGTTGTCTGGGACACAGGGACACACCTTGATAGTTTCATCCTAATTGGGAATTTATCAGTACTATAGTTCTTTCAACTTTCTTTTGGCAACATGTATATATATTTGATAGGTGCTCAGTGGGGATTACCTGGACAATGCTGAGCTTACTGTGGGATCTATCTACTGGTTTCCTATTCACCATGCCACTTACTCAGGTCAGCACTGGAAAGTAGTTTCTTCGATATTGATTTTTACTCTCTAATTTCCCCTAACCCTCTGGGACAGTATTAACTCTCCCCCATTTTAAAAGCTTTGGCACATGATGTAAATCACGGAGCATTTTTAATTTATGAGAGAATATCACCAGTTTTTCCTCAGAAAGATGTGAGCTCTTCCAAATTAGGCCTGTTTCTGCATTGACCAAGCCGTCCAATTCTCTCATTCCTGTCAGGAAAATAATGTTCCCTGCAGATCCATGCAGTGTGCATGACGTAAATGTGTATCATTAGCTCATAACTAGACATGATGAATGCTGAGGCACAGTACAGCTTTCATGATGTCGTGGAACACAATGCTCTGTACAGGTGGGTGGCTGCGGAGCTGACAGATCTGTACAGCTGCAAGTTTCTTTCCTTCAGTGGAAACTCCCCCATTCACAGACCCTGTGTGCAAGGCAAAAGACCTCTTTTGGAAGCAACTCACTATACACTAGAGCACCACTAGTGATCCTGTTAGGCAGAACAGAATGTATGTCTTTTCAGGTAATCTCCAGTAGGAATAAAGCTGTTTATGCCAATCCATCTGACCTGCTGAAAGCCGTTTCCATTCAGGATGGAGCTCATGAAGTGCACCTCTAGGATAAAGCCAACTAAGTATACATGAAATCTTAAATGGGCAAATACAGAGATACAGAACTGGAAATGGGCTGCCTCAAGTCATCAAGATTTGCCACTGCACCACAGAAATTCATCAAGCTCTCTCTCAGCTATATTTCTTGCCTGCACTTCAGAATTACAGGTTGTATTCTAAAATCCTGCCTCAAGTTATTTAAGCCCAGTTTAAACCAACTAGCTCTCATGCCACTATTGTTTTTTTAACTCCTGTTCTTCCTCTCTGGCTCCTTCCTGGTGTTTTCAGGTATCAATTGTAGCTACTCTCATGATTTATTTTATTGAATTAAGTCAGGTTCTTCTTGCTTCACAGAAAATATTGTCTCCCCTTCCCTGATAATTAGACAGAAACCTGAACTTCCCCACGTCTGTTCCTGCCCCAAATCATCTCTCAACCACAGGGAACTGAATAGCTCACAGTATTGTAGACGAAGCCTGATCAACTAGTTGTGGCATCACTATTTTCCTATTTCTAATAAAATATCCTAGATGGAAAAGTCTAGATTTCCATTTGCTCTTTTCATGCATCTAAACAGTGACTCAGAGCCTGCCTGTGATCTCTGCAGCCTGTTACTAAGCTATCTGTAAGATCCCCAAAACTGAGGAATTCGCCTTGTAGCTCACTAATTCTTTTAGCATAATGTATTTTCCTCTGGATTTATCCATTTAATTCTAGAAGATGGGAAGTCTAGGGCAATCTAGCTTAATTCATTGGTACCCTATAATTTACTGAATCTGGATAATCTATACTTTCACTGTTTACCAAATGAATTATCTTTCCATGTTTTGCAGAAACAAATGTATACAGCAATATGGAACTGATTTCTCTAATGCATGGAGCCAACTACAAGGCCCTGGCCATCTGCTACCATTCAGCATATAATAACAAAGAATATAATGGAGTTAAATTAAGAATGGGAAATTGAAGACTGGACATCAAGAAAACCTTCTGAGTGTGATTATATAGAGGTTTTGGAACAGGCTCCCATGGGAATGAAATCCCTATTTCTTGGCACATTTAAAGTTAACATGGGCAAAACATTAGAAATGTCATAACAGAGAACAATCCTGCCTGATTCATGAAAGGCCTGGATGATTCCATGTCTCTTCTGCTTTTGAGCTCTAGATTTCCAGGCCAGCAGCACTGAACAAGTAGTAAATATTGTTAGGCTAAGAGACATTTCCTCGGCTATACCTGTAGAAAAGAATTTTCAGTTAGAAATACCTTCTACAGCACAACTTTGGCCAGTGTGCAGAGAAAATTTACAGATGCTTCCCTGCCACTGCAAAAACATGTCAACAACTCATTTTTATTATATATTAAGCCCTAAGAGCATTTCCGTCAGCAATGCACTGACACCTGCCTTCACTCTGGAATAGCATGAGCTCCAGGGAGAGTATACTGTTCTCTCTGCTGCTCTTCCTTTCACTGCCTCACATTCAAGTACCATACAGGCCCATGCCTGCTTATTTTGTGTGCTCTGATAAGAGCATAACCTCAGGCTGTATTTTAGTGTTTCAGGATGGTCTGAAATTATGTGAGAACAGTTTTGTACACAGGGAGAGACCTTGTCAAACAATCAAATTGTTTTTACAGTCCAGCCCACTCAATTATCTCTGGGAGTAGATATAAAACCAGACCAGCTTAAATCAACAGAAAAATAGTACAAAAAAGATGTAAATCACTGGGTGGGGGAAATGCACTACGTATTTTTACATCTGAAAACAGAAGACAGAAATACAGTCACACAATAGCAGGATACTCATTTATAGTATAGAAAAAATACACATCAGTTATTTTCTACCTTTCCTCCTTTCTTAATCTCCCCCACCATTTTTTTAGCAGATTAAGTACAACTTGTTCTTTATAAATTCAGTTTCTCTGCATCCTAAAGCACATTCACCAGACAGCTGTATGAAAACTGTAAGCCAGTACTGTACCATTAACAGTACCTACTGTATTTTCCCAAGTGAAAGAGAAGGAAAATAAAGGGAAAAGGAAAAAGAACATTTCATTTTATCTTCACATCAACATTTGAAGGCCTATTTGCAGAGCATACATTTTCTTGTACCAATGGAACTGTACTGCTGCAAAATAATACCAAATTTTACCCGGAGGTGAAAAGGGAATGACTCACAGTGATCCAGATATAATCTCCAGCACTGAAAATCACAACATTTCTGATTGCTGAAAGCTGGTTCTTACTCTCCTTCCTAAGCATCCTCTGTTGGATGTTACCCTTTGATACTGCACTCAACCAACCTTTGGTCCAGCCCAGCAGAAAATTCCTTTGTTCTGATACGATCTGTGCTCAAAATTGTACCTTTTAATCACTTTTCCACCAGCACAAGATGATAGATTTATTCTGCAAGGTTGCACTGGTGCAGCTGCAGGGCTGCAAAACATGATCAGCTCACTGTAGACAAACTCTGTCATCACATGATACATACTGTAACGTTTGCAGCTCTGAAAAGGAGTTTTCTGGCACAGAAAATATTCTCATGAGGAGCCTATTTGCTTGTTTACTGTGAAATAATTTACTTTCTTTGAAAGATTAAAAGATAGACTTTTTATGGTTCATGATAAACCTAGGCCTGAATCAGAGCAGAGGGTTGCATTCCCTGCATTCCTGACAGGTCTCAAGGGTGAGTTGTGGCATCAGTTGTGGAGAAACAGTACAGAGCCCTGAACCCAGGCCTTGGCAGTAAGGGGGTAAGAAATACTTCAAACACTGATACAGATAACTCTTATAAGTTTTGTTAAAGTTGGGTAAGTAGGTAAGACTTCAATGAACCAGCAACTGACTCATCTAACATCTTCAAAACAGTGTAAGTCAGCATCAGCTGAGAGGTTTTGAAAAACATTTCCCCCTTTGAGTTAGTTTAGTTATTTGAGTCCTTAGCTGAAGACTTTGGATGTGGTTTCATAACTGATTCCAACAAATCTAAGACAGTGGTGTCTGTGGAGTGGATGACCCCACCTTTCTGCTTAGCCTCCCTTGTGGGTCAGTGTTTTTACTCATGTAGCCGTGCAGTGATCTGCACCTACTAATCCACCTGGAAATAAATAACTACTTTTTATGGGGCTCATTTTCAGTCAGACTGCAAGGGCGCAACCACCAATGCCAATGCAAGGGAAGCACATGGTCAAAAGCAGGGCCATCATTTCAGCAGCAATAGGAATGCTGCATCTACTTATGCTGACTGTGAAACGGCACCCTTAGAATATTACCTCTAGGATGTGTTCCAAAAAATAACAACCTTGCCATAAATCCTCTGCCTGTCTACAAGAGCAGCTAGTACTGCTCTTCCAGACAAGTCTTACAAACTTTAAAGTTTCTTAAGATGGCAACAAAAATTAACTGTTAGTTATGAAAATGATCTTATATGATCATAATGCAGATGAATAAAAGAAACTTCTAATTTCCTAACTTTCTCCCTGTGTATTTCTGCATTGCCCTATGATACTACGACATTGAGCAATCTGGTTTTCGTTGTTATTTTCACAAAAAACTGAGCCCTCTTAGTGAACATGAGTGATGAGTGAAGTCAACATAAATATACATTAAAATGTTTTTGGTCAGCTGCAGACTTTACTGTCAATGTGCTAATAATGATTTTTGCTCTTAAGATGGCTTCGCAGTTAAATGACTCATTTTACATGATGGAAATAACCTTCCTATAGAGTGTTTGGGAGGAAACAATAAAGATTTCTACAGCTATCCAGATGTTAAAACATCAGAGAAATTCACTCATTTCACAAAGCCAGATACATGGACTTTTTATGCAGAACTCTGTTAGTAGGTAAGACAGATTTTGCTTAAATAAGCCAATCAGTTTAATCATACTGCATTCCTAAATAGCCACAACCTCTCAGCAGCAGCACTGACAAGCTCACCAACACGTATTTTGATCTTCTGGATGTCTGTCTGTGACTCATTTTCTTTTTCAGGGACGTTTGGGTGGACTTGAGCAATGCACCATGAAGAAAGAACTGGGATTGGGTCTCAGATCTAAGGTGATGGGCTTTCTCACAAGAGTGAGGACTCAGTGTGCATCAAACCAGTGTCACTTCCAGCTGTCAGAGGGAGGAAGATGTATGCTCTAATCAAATCATGTATGAAATAAATTCTAGTGTCACTGTTCTAATTCCATTAGGGCGCTCTTTAACACAGCCCAGATTTTGACTGTGATTCACCAGAGGCATGTGCTTCATTAATTTCCATAGGTCTACTCCTATGTTTGATATTAACTGTGAGCTTTAAATGGATTACTGAATCAGGTCCATTTTGGGATATCCAAAGCATCTCAGGTTAAAGCTGTGCCATAACATACTGCAGGTCTTCTGGAACATACGCAGGGTAGGATTGGACTCTGCAGGGTGGATTACATACGAATAAATATATGGATTTTTGAAAGCAGAGCATCAGCAAGAGGTGGCCATAAAAAAGTGGGGGAAAACTCCCAAATCAAGGCAAAGAAAAAAGAAAGCTGACGGTGCTCTCAACTATCATATTTGCTCAGATGAGAGTTCACATTCACATTATCTACTAACAGGTGGCATTTATTAGAAAATTACAATGCAACGGTGGACAGAAAACAGGAAAGTGCTTGTTCCTTTTTGGAAGAGGATATTTCTATATTTTGTTGTTGCTGTTTTTGTTGCTGTAACTAATTTATACATTTATTTTTACAAAGCAAACCCAGTTAGTGAAAATTATTTTATGCTCCCTTGCTACTATACCAACAAAATGAAATCCAAGTTCCTGCATGATGTGACATGTAAACCATTTGTGCTGAAGTGACTGCCAGAAATGGATGGAAAGTTTTTATCCTGAAGAAATACTCAAATAAAATGCTAGCATAATCTAAAATTATTCACTGATGCAACTGCACAATTTTTTGGTGTCTTCTCTCTTTAATCATCAATTTAGCTGAGGCTAGTATTCAACAATGTAAAGCGTCAACAAAGAAAATGATGTTTTTTTTCCCTTCAGTAAATCTGAAAACTCGTGATTTTTTTTAAAAAAAGGAAGACATAAAACTTTTGCTTGCATTTCATGGGAAAAACCCATCAGCAGCACTGACATCTAAGGTAAAGCACACATATTTTCAAAGAAAGTATTATGAGTGTGTGACAAACACTAACAGCTTCACTCAGATCCTGATGCAGATCAGGTTTAAAAGCTGGACAGCCTCAGCTCCACCTAGATGCTGTGATCACAACTGCGTGTGTTTACCTCATTTAGCACTTTCTTGTGCCATGATTCAGCTTCATTTCCTTTCTTTAAGGCAGTTGGAAATCAACAAAAATAGATCTTTCTATTGCTTTTTCTTTCTATTGCTCTTGCTTTTTCACAATCTAACTTCAGATTTTCCAGACAGCCACCTGCTCCTTTACTCACAGGAAGTTAGAACTGAGTGCCCATTTTTCTGCATCAGGAAGAAAAGTGACAGTTCATTAGCTTTTGCTCTCAAACTCTAAAATTACAGTCACATCAATCCACCTCTTCTGTCCTATGGAGCTGCTCTGTTATCACAAAGCCTATTCAAAATTTCCCCAAGGGCCAAGACCAACATTTGAAAAAGAGCCTAACTTTGTACGAAACCAAAAGCGTGCCTCATTACCCAGCATCTGAGACACCCCTGCCTGACCTCCTTCTTTCTCGTGTTGTTATTTCAGACCTGTATCAGTTCCCAGCCTCACCACGGCTGGGAGCAGTGATCTCCACCCTGCCCCCCCAAGCCCACATAACATTAGTTTGAATCTTTCATTCATTCACTGACAGAAATATTGAGAGGTTTCTTTAAATGACAGCAATATTCCCAGATGACTGATCTGCCAGAAGGATTCTTTAGCACTGTGGAAATAAATGGCTATCAGAGACAGACTGCTTTGAAGTTACCATTTGCAGTGCCGAGAGAACTTGGGTTGAATCAATTTTTACTGCATTATTTTCATGGCAAGCTCTTTTTGTCCCATCTGAAGGGTTTCTTTGTGAGCAATGAATGAGGGTGCATCTTGGGAATGATCTGATACTTCAAAAGATGATTCTTGTAGTTCATCTTGCAGTAAGCTTCTCTTCTGAAGGAAATGCTGCAGAGCCCTTGTACTGATCACAATGATTGCGCATGCAATGTGCCTTTTATCACTGGACTCTCTGCACTACCGCTTTTCAGTATAACTCAGAAGCAAATCCTTGCAAGATAGAACTTTCATTTAATTGATACGTATGGAGATATATGTTGTCTTTTATAACGCAACATTTTTTTCAGCATACACTTCAACTGCTCCTGCTGAAGTCAATGAAAGCTTGCACACTGCCTGGCAAAGAACTGCGGTTTGGACTATTTTAGGGACAGCAAAATTGAGAATATGTTTAAGAAACTGAAGTTTATGGGTTTTTTAAAAGTTTGGTATCCTGTATTGTGTTTAATGGAGGGGAGAAAGAAGAAAAAAATTGCACACCAAAGCAGCTAGCCAAAGGTAAAAGTTACATTCAGAAAAGGAAAACTGGTGCCCTGTGTCAGCTAATACACATTAAGACATTTAGTAAAAGTTTCTAACCAGCACACAGCCTGTAGGAGCAATGAAGACTGACATTTAAAATCATACCACATTATCACACTCTAAGCAAGACTTGCCTATAGGTTTCAGCGTACTGAGAAAAAAGTTGATTTTGAAGGTGTTAAAGTCTAAGTGCTTTAAACCAATAGATTTTTAACTCAAAAAAGCCATGGTGATAGCTTGCTTTTTTTTTTTTTTTTTTAATAAAATAATGATAAACTAAGCACTAGGTGTGTGAAAGCCATTATTCATGCCTATGCCCATATAATTTATTTGTCATTGTTCATAGAATAATTCAATTATTTTAAGACTCTTTAACATAGCTGCAATGACAGTTGCATGCTTGTAAGAACACAGTACAAACTTGCATATGGACAGTCCCTTAGTCTGAATAACTCTTGTGCACAGCAGCATCAAGGGTACTAACTAGTGGGTTTTGAAGCATGATTTCTAGCATGCAAGTATTAGATACTTGAGCAATTGCAGAGCAATTCTGGCAATGTTCTCTTACAAGCAGGTCTTGGTATGTTTTTGCCTCTGTAGATGCACTGTATTTCTGGGTCTTCTGACTTTCCTTCCTATGCAGGCTACATGATCCTGGACAAACTCCTGCTCAGTTCTTAGGGATTTTTCCCTCATTTTATGCAGAACTTCTGAAAAAGTGCCCCACTGAAAACTATACAACACTGCAGATTTAGCTTAAAGAATTTTATGGATCAAGAGAAACACTCACTGAAGTTGTTACTAAGTGATCACTGGGAAATGAAAAACTGCAGCAATTCCAGAACAACTTTTCTCTCATTTTCTTTAAAGCTCTGTTTTGAATTACAAAATGATCAATCCTGACTGACCTCTGCAAAAAGAACCTTTCAGCTTCAGATTAGGCTACATCCTACAGGCAAAAAAAAAAAAACAGCCCCCCGCAAAAGTTTGCATATGTTTTATGTGACAAGGATACGTTCCTGTGTTTAGCAAGATGATGATATAATTTGCTGTTGCTTCCTGCTTTCATTCACACTGAAGCCACAACCCAGGATGTCACAGTTCTGTCACACAATGATGGGAAGACTCTTACAGGCTCCTTTCAGTTTCTTTTCTCAGCAGTTCTCCCTTTTCTGTCTTTACTGTAAGTGATACTGCCACAGTAGATATGATACTCAAAATAGGAAATGGAAATGAAAAAGTTCTTGAGAGAGCAAAATCAAGTGACACTCGACACATACGCAGCATGGTTACCCTTCAGTACACGTCAGATGCTGTGGCAAGCGAACAGCAGCTGACTGAGCTACGGAACTGATGGACAGGGTAGAGCAGTTGTTGTCATCTACTTGGACTTGTGCAAAGCGTTTGACAGTGTCCCACATGATATCCTTGTCTCTTAAGTTGGAGAGACATCAATTTGATAGGTGGACCACTCGGTGGATAAAGAACTGGCTGGATGGCTGCACGCAAAGAG
>JAOEHX010031374.1:2706-16109 GCA_025448015.1 Bolborhynchus lineola
CACAGCTTCTCTGGGCACCCTGTGCCAGCGCCTCAGCACCCTCACAGGGAAGAACTTCTGCCTAACAGCTCATCTCAATCTCCCCTCTGGCAGGTTAAAGCCACTGCCCTTGTCCAAAGCCCCTCTCCAGGTTTCCTACAGCCTCTTTAGGCACTGGAAGAAAAGAACAAAGCAATCATGCTAAATCACAGTAATTTATTCTATATAAACTAAAACCTGATAAAGAAATCGATGTTAATCATTTAGCAGTTCCCTATCTATGGAGCTCAGTTGCTCACAGGTAGTGATCATCTTCAGAAAGAACTAAAGTGTGTTCCTTACTAAACTTTGGGATTCTGATGACAAAGAGAGGAATACATAAATATAAGTTTGTGAAAGTTAAAAATGACAAAAAGAAAACAAAATGAAAACCCAACCAAACCAATTCTCACCTTTCTGACCAGCTACACACATGTTGAAAAACAGTCAGAAGCAGAAACCGTCACAGATTTTTCTCTTTGAAATAACAGATCTACACACAGATAGAGATGGGATAAAGGGGCTGATGAAGAATCACTGTCCCATTTTCCTCTTATGGTCCTGCCCATCACAAAGTGAGCCCTCACGTTCATGGGCTCACTGTTACCATGGTGAGCAGAAAGCAGTATTTCATGGTGTAAGAACAACAATTGATGATTTGACAGATTTTGTGCATTAAAAAAAGAGCAATGAAGCAAACAAACATCCCACTAGGGAATTACAGGCTGGTTTGCATTGGAAGGGACCTTAAGGCTCATTTAGTTCAAACTCATTGCCATGGGCAGGGACACCTTCCGCTAGAGGAGGTTGCTCAAATAATGACACTCATCCTTGAGTATTCAGGCTGTTCTGCAGTGTATCTGGCTGACCTATGTCTATCTGACCTATGTCCTGGCCTTCAGGGCAGTGGGCAGCCTTGTAAGTCTTGGAGCAAGGGTTTCCAGCCTGCCAGGACAGTTTTACCGTGGTGTGGTCGAAACAGCCATAATACACCAAGGGGCTCCCAGCACTGCGTCTTCTATTGTTGTGGGAGCCATGACTTCCAGCAAAATACATCTCTGCCAAACAAATGTGACAAATCCAAGCCCAAACCAAGCCGTGTGCGTGTGAAGAAAGTCTTTGAGGAATAATTGAGCATTTTACCCAAAGCAAGCTATTATCCTTACTTTACTCATAAGAAAGACTTTCATAACTGTCACATTTTATGGCATTTGTGAATATGGATCTTTCCAACTCATAAAAGTTAATAATCCCTTCTTTATGGCCAAGGTAATCGCTAACTCCATATAAAGCTCAGAAAAATAATTCTTGCCCTTAGTTACATTTTTATTCTTTTTTCTTTTTTTTTTTTGGGGGGGGGGAGGATGATGTCTTTGTAGTCAATTTTGTTCTGCAAATAAGGAAGTCATGAAGTCACTTGGCTTTTATCTGCCCATTAACTACACTGAAAAGATATCTTCTGCAATACTGATTTCCTACATATTCTGAAGAGTAAAATAAAGTAATTCTGAAGAGATGTAGAAAACCTATGGCTGTTCTTACCTTGTATCTGGATATAGTACTTTTTCATACCAAAATGATAAAGCTTTCTTAATGAAAGCAGCTCAGGTAGATACACCCAAGCTCACATCAAATGGAGCAGCCCAGGCTCTGCCACCTGCCTAGCTATGATAGAGCACAGTGAAGCCTAATCTACATTTAATCACTTCCCAAGTGGGCTTTCTAGCCCAAAACAAGTTTCTTACTACTTCAGCTCTTCTCTAGAAGTAGCAGAGCAAACAAGTCTAAAGATAGCTTGGGTCTAGCTACAGAAACTATTGACAGCTCACAATAACTCATAAACAAACCTCTTTGTTCTACATGAGTTAATATCTCTTCAACTGACATAGATGGAAACCTGTACCCCTTAAGGGGTGAGAGCTCCCATCAGTGCTGAGCCTACACAGGAAGAGAAGCAGCTTTATGCCTTAACAGTGTGCCAAGTGTACACCAGAGACACATGTCAGAAGCAACTCACAGCCCTGGTGTAGAAAGAGCAGGTAAAGTAGCCCAGCCTCCTCCTCATCCTACCGACAGTCAGTATGGCAGCCATCACATTTTATTCACTCTTCCTTGCCTTTTGCACCTAGGGACATGCCTTGATGGTTACCAGGCAACAAGAAAAAAATATCACCACACATATTTGTTGCCTTTAAGTAACCAGCACATTCCAAGACCAAACGCTCATGACCTGGAGTCTCGATACTGTTCTTCTGGTATGTGTCAATGGAGGGATTTGAAAGCTGTAAGCATTTGTCTTTCTAGAAACAGATGATTCACAGAACAGACTGACCCACCAAGAACCTCCCAGAACCCAACAGCTCTCAGATAAACTTATTACAGGCTGTCACACCCATCAGGTCCAGCTCATGGAGCTGACACGCAGGTAAAGAGGGCCATCCAGTGGCTGATAAACAGAGTTTTCCAGGAAAATGCTTTTACAGCTATGAAAGATGCTTTCAATTTTCTGAAGAAGCTACAGATGCCATCATGATTCAGGCAGTAATAAGATCACTTTCAAAGATTCATGATGTTTAAGGCCCCTTGGTTTAAGGAAAAATAGCAAATCAAAAGATACCTCCCCAGTAGAGGCCATTTCACATCGGAGAACAGGGTCAGCATCTCTCAGCCGGGACCAAGAAAACATTGGAGCCTGATGAAAGGAAGAGGGGGGAGAGAGAAAGAGAAGGAACATTTAACGGATCATTCAAAAATACAAAAATCCAGCTACACTTGGAAATGATATAAAGAGACAGACATGAACCAATCCAAAAAACAGCACTGGTCAAGGCTGGGAAGCAGCTGAGCACTTGGCAAATGAGCTCCCCCAGCATCTTGATGATGAGCCTGAACAAATAAACATGTATTTCACCAATACATCATCTTTCTAACTCTTGCAGTCCTGCTCACACTCTGATGGCAGATTTCTCATCTGTGGTAGCCCCATATCACTATTATTTTTAGGACACATTTTGAAGCAGAACATCCACACAGAATACATGATGTATAAAAGGCTTTGTGGAAGTATTCAGAATATAGTTGGATTTTCCACTCTGCAGCCAGCATTCCCTGGAGAGACAAAACTCTTGACTGTTTAACTAACCACAGTGCAGAAGCCCTAGGTGTAAATAATAGATATTTAAGAAAATAAATAAGATTCACAAAAATAGAAAGGTCTCAGACTAAGAATTTAAGATAATACATATCTGTTGTATCAAAATGAAATCTAAAGCTACTTTTAGACTGACTGACTTGGCAATAACCTGATCTAGCTTGGGCCACAGATCTGTCTTATATTTTAACAGGTCTGAGTCTTTTATCAATCGAAGAATGTTAGGTGCTTTCTATGTCCTCAATTTTCACTTCATATGGAAAATATTAAAGATTGAAAGCAGCTGTAGAAACAATTCTCATTATCCATTGTACTTTCTGCTCTGCTGTTCTAGATTTTTATGATTATGAACCTCAATTAGTCTTTTTCTTCCACTAAGTATTCAAAAACATCTACAGTACACATTGGTACCTTGGGTGCTATATAAGCTCTGTAATTATGCAATGTAAAATCTTAGCTGAAATTAAAGGACCTGAAATTAAAAGACTCACTCCCATTTTAACTGGTGGTGTTTATAAAGAGGATTCCATGTATTCAACAGGCCATGTCCCAGATCTTGAAGATAAAATTCAAGGGGCACTCGAAACACACATACACATACATATTAGATAGTATTATGAAAGAGCCTGAACGTGAGTGTTCAATTCGGCAAGTGCATATTCATTATGTAGTTCATAAACATGACTCAGAGTAGGTCAGAAACAGAGATAAAGGGAGATTGATTCTGTTAATAATCACTGGCTCATTTCCCTTCCAGTTTTCTCTAAAGTTTCCAATATACATTAACTTCATACAAAGTACAAAAGGCCAATTTGGCCTTTGGCCAATGAGTAAATTAATCTTTCTGGACATTAAAGTACTAATTGCCTATTAATGCTCTGTTGTGGGATTTTCTTGGTGTTCTTTTGGAAACCATACCTTAATCCCAACATATTTGGATGGAATAATGGGATGTTCCAATGTGGGGAGGGATGACTCATTAATCTCTTTTCCAACCATCACTTTTGTGGCCACATCAATGAAGTCCACACCCAGAGCCTTCGATACAAAAGGGAAAGAACGTGAAGCCCGCAAGTTGCACTCTATCACCTAATGGGATTAAAAAGGAGAAATACCAGGGTCAGACACTGTGCAGTGAAGAAATAGATCGATTTGTATTTCTGGAAATCAGTCCTTACTCCTCTTAGTAGAGATACTCTTTAGATTACCAAGTAAAAGACACATAAACTGAATTACAAACAGCAGTGAGGGATGGATAGTGCCCAGCTTGAGATACAAGGAGCCTGATGTTCTGCAACTGAGTTTTATCTCTGTTGTCTGAAAATAAGAACCGAGAGTAATCCAAAGTTCACTTTGGAAAATGTGTTGTACTATACCCTCAGGTAATGTGCAAGAGGCAGGGAAACTTATGCACAGGCCTTAGGTACAGCTTTTAGAAGCCCACTTTGTACATCTTTCATAGTAATGGCACTTGAGGAATGACAAGAATCCTTACCAATGTGCCTCACCCACATGCAGAAGTCATTCAGTGACCCAAGCAAAAAACAATGAAGTTCTGTATCCTGCTGAGAAGTGCACCATGGAGTTGTTAGCAAAAGAGGAATCTCTGTGAGTGAGAATGAAGGATGGCAAGAATAGGTAAGTTAAGACAGAACGGCAAGCACAGCTGAGAGACAGTAAGGAAGGAAATAATCCAGTCTGACCTTCTGTAGAGTTTCTGAATACTTATGTGTGAAATGGAATAAGGGTGAAGAATGGTAAGTAATAGCTCAAACAGGATCTTTCACCAATAATGCATCTCTTCTCTACCACACATCAGGTTTGCTTTCCATTCACCACTTCCTCAGTCATACTCTGCTCACATTCCTCTGATCTTCTTCCATTAGCAACAGAAAGCCAACTGTTACTCAGGCAGAGCCAGAGGGCTGTGTTTCTGCTGGTGATAGCTACTAGAACCACACAATTTAGATAACCATCTTAATGGCTTATGTTACAGGCTTAAACACTTCAATTTTCTTGCTTTCTTTCCAATGCTATGGGAGGCTTATTTTAATAATCAAATAGCTAAAATGAGAGAGGATGAGCAATGATGTTCAGTGCACAGGATGAGGCACAGGTCCCAGTGCTGTCCATGATATTCAAAACTGATAATTTTGGGAAGGATAGCACCCCACAGTGAAACAAAGCCAGCGATGACAACGATGACAACATCAGACTTGCTTTACCCTCCATGCTCTCCCCTATGTAGACAGGAAGAGCTGTGTGACTAGGTGAGCCACACATCAGCAGGCAAGACAGTCAGAAACCCACACCTGCCACTGCCACAGAGTTTCCATGGCAGGGACTGCAGGAATCATGCACCTAGTTAGCCAAAGCAGAGCCTGACTTCCTCCAACAGCCACAAGGGCTCTTACCAGCACATCATTGCCTCGCACCAAGAACTGAATGTTGAATGGACCAGAGATGGCAAAGGCATTTGCAATCTTTTGTGTAGCAGCTTTTACCTATAAAAATAAATAAAAATGTGTGTATATATAATAAATAAATCAATCCCATAAAATAGACAGCATCATGTCAAAAAAACAGTTCATATCTGGATTCCTTTAAATGCTGTATCTCTGCTCTAGCGTATTTTTTCCTCTCTACACTCATTTTGGCACAATTTGGTTAGAAAAGGCATTTTGACAACTAATCCTGTATCACTATGTTTATTCTTGAAAAGGAAAAAAGTCAGCGTTGGGTGAAGTTCATTCATCCTGATATCCTTTGTGGAAAAGCAGGCAGCCAAAAAGTCATACACCTGATCTAATCATTTAAGGGTTGTGGCAGAGAGGGAAGTGGAAAGTGAACTGTGGCATATAAATGAATGAGACAATCCTCTATAGCTATGGGCGCTGGTTCTAAGCCAATGAAACAAAAAAACCCCAGTGAATCTGAAAGTATGTACATCTACTGCTTAAATTAAAAGATGATGAGATGATCCTGTGTACAGTATAGCCAAACACAGAGAGCACACACTGACATCCTACACTTGCACCTACCGCACTGGCCTTTAAAATAATCATTTTTTGATTTGTTTCCTCTGTTGCTGATTGAGTTCTCCCCAAAAAAAGGGGAAAGCAGCTTCAAACTCTGATTTTCTTCTCTCTTTTCAGTGCTACTGCAATGCCTACCTTCTCCAAGGCTCCCTGGCTAATAGTCTGTGTGGGTAACATGAGCGTGGCATCTCCAGAGTGAACACCTGCATCTTCCACATGCTCTGAAATAGCATGTGAAATAACCTGCAGACAGTAACAAGACAGCAGTTAGGCACCTCACCCTCTCCTATGAACTGTTTCCGATCTCCAGCCCAGTCTCCTGAACTGCATCCAAAAGAGAATACAAATAGGAGTGGGGGGGAAGGAATTCCCCAATATTTTAGGCCTGAAGCAGACACAAGACATAGAAAACAGGGGGATGACATTTGCATCTCTGGTTAAACAAACTGCAAACATGACAAAACCTACCATTGCTTGGAGCTCCTAAAGTTACCTTCCTCTCTCTAACACTCTGAGGTATTATCGTAACACGCGCTGGTACAATCCCCACAAAAGTAATTTGTGAAGCCAGTGATTCATCAATCCAGTAAAAATTATGTTCTAAAGCATCCCTTCAAATGTTTAAGCAATACTTTATAACCCCCCTGTTTAGATGTATACAATATGGTAGGTTGAGCTTTCCTAGCGTGATGTTTTTGAACCTAAGATGAATTCATCTTTACTTGTTTCTCTGCTCTTCTCAGCATGACTCCATGGCTGAAGAGTACATCATTGAAACCACACATTTCCACAAATCTCTGATCCTGAAAAACAAGCTTAACATTAAAGAAAAGCAAAGTTCTTACTTTTCCTGCCTTAGCTACAGCATCCATTTCCACCTCACGGGCATCTTCAATGAATTTTGTGAGTACCACAGGGTGATCCTGTCATCAAGACAAGATAAAAGAAGATGGTTTTCATTTGAGAGGATCAGAGGACCACCCAAGCGCTCCACTGTTCATTACCAGAAAACCTTTGGAAGCAGAATCGCATAAGACTAGTCTATTAATACCTTTATTTCCACTTTGCAAAGAAATAATGCAGGGGAACTTGTTGTGATTTCCCCAAAGCCACTGATGAATCAGTTTAAGTTCTCCATAAAGTCACAATGACATGGAAACTTGGGGCAAAAGCCACAGAGAGCTTTAAGTGAGCTCATGGCAGGAAGAAGAGAGTGGGACATGTGCATGGATCCAGCAGTCCTTACCACCATGATCTTCAACTCTTCCTCTAAGCCTCCCAGCACCTCCCTGTACATCATTGCTTCATAAAGTAATTGATTCTTAGCAGACTTCATGACTTTGTGTAGTGTTTACTATTTTAGAGAGTTTTTTAGGCAACCGATCCATTCCTTTCTCATTTCTCTGCCCGTTTTCCTAAGTCTCCCAGGGAGGCTGGCCAGGAGCAACCTGCCCCTGACTCCCATTGGGTTCCCTGGTATACACCGTTTTCCTTCCTCTTCTTCCTGCTTATTTCTGGGATGCTAACACACACTTCCCACTCTCCTCTAGTGCTTTCTCCTTCTGTCTCCAACAGACAGTTAAAAATCTAATCTACATTCTTCCTGGCCAGCTTTATGTCTCAACATTTTACCTGTCCCAGCCACTATTAACTGCCTGTTATTTATTAGAGAATAAAATGGACTAAATGACAGTCTGTGCATGCTCAAAAGGCTCCTCATGAAAAAAAAAAACCAGAGCAACTCCAAAAGTTACAAGACAATTCCTTACATTTATCAGTGCAAGGGTAAATTCACAGGCAAGGACAATGCCACAGCCTACGCTGTTTCATAAATTCAGAGGCTTGTGTCCTGTAACTCTCTATCTTGCTGCAGTTTTTCACCAGCAGATTTTATATGTCCATAGAACTTTGCTTACTCCAATGCACCTCAACTCACACAAGAAGTTTTGAACATTACTGACAACATAAATGCCATAATGACACAAAACTAACAGCAAAGTAGCCAAAACAACAGACCAACACTGGTCAGGCACTTTATCTGGAGATGCCCTGTTGGATGGAGCACAACCAGGGGAAGCTCTGTAAGCACAAAAATGAAGGCCGTGTCCCACAGTCTGAACACATACTCAGATTTACTTGTATGCTCATAGCTAACAATAGTGGGACCACTCATAGGCCATAAAGCCTTGATGAAAGTAAAAAACCTCCCTAATTTAGAAGCAGAATACAGTACTTTTGTTCTGGTTTGCCTTTTGCTAGCTTAGCTTCAACTATACTATAGTTTTCGTCAATATGAAATACTGGATGAAAAAAGAAGTCTTTCCACACTGGTTAAAACGGAGTGTGGAAATCTAGTGTAAGTCTCTGCAGGAACAGGGCTACAGCATCTGAAGACTCATGGTGTGAAACCACTCATGTCTGCAGCAAGCCTCAGTGCCTTGTTTGTGCGGCAGAACTGGATGCAAGCATCCCATGGGAACATCCACTCTCTCCCCTAGGACTACATCATGTATTAACTTCAACTCCCAGTGGGGCCTCCTGTACTGGGGATGAAACACCTCAGGAATGCAAAACAACACTCCCCAGTTCAAGTCAACCAAGTTGTGACAAGTTAAACTGACAAAGGGTCGCTTTCCTGGCCGTACAGGGTACCCACTGCCATCACAAAGCCATCCAGCAGCACAGAAAGTCTGCTTCTGTGAATGTGTGGGGAAACACAAAGCAGAGTACTTAAGATAAAGTACAGAAGGAAGCAAGGTGTTTTGGGAGGCTGAGCACCAATAAGAATCCAGTTTCCACCAGTGGTTGACCCTGTAGGCTTTTGAGAATTAGAATTCCTTCTGATGGAAGTTACAGTGATACCCTCCTGCTTTCAAAAATCCCTTTAAAGTTGGTCAAAGATGGTAATAAGTGGTCTGCTTGCCTCCACACGTACCTATCCTCCAGGATACTAACACTTTGTAAAGCCTCTCTCTTTCATTCCATCTTTCCTTGCAGAAATGCTGCCTCATATACTTAAAAACCACATGGTTTTGCCCGTGTTCAAGATTTAATCACCTAAGAAATCCCCTGAATAAGCAGTAATATATCCGGCTTCCATAGCCAATTGTGTTTTCAGAGAGTTCATCTTTGACTTTCTCATTTTTAACTCCAGGATTCCTGTGACAGCAGCGTTTATGGTGCTACAGAACGGGTCTGAACTGTTGAAAGGTCCGACTGTTGAGCTTTGTATGGTCTTCATTCAACCTCAAGTGTTTAACTTTCTTCTCCTGCCATATTCTCATCTCCCCAAACATCCTTTGTACAATAACACTGATGGAAGGCATAGAAGAAATTCAGGGTTACAGTTGTTTACTATGTTTTGAAGCATTTATGTCGTTGGGAAATTACTTAGATTTTTCTTTTCTAAATTTCAATGTATTAAACCAAATCCTGCCTTTTGCTAGGAAAAAAAAGGACACTTAAAAATCTCCAAATTTGCTTTTGAAAAACATTTCAAATGGAAACCAGAGCTTTCATCTTGTGCATTGTGTACTCTGCAGATCAATAATCCCACCGGATTAACAGCAAGCAGGCAGCAGTCTTGCTTTTGTATCAGAGGAAAACAGATCTCAGCACATGGTTTGGAGAGTTAAATGTCACAGCAAAAGCTTGCAAATGTTGCTGCATTAAAAAGGTTAAAAAATTAAAAGTCATTGGGGAGATTGGTGAGAGAGAAGATGCCAGGATGAAGTCTGAAGTTGGTCAAAGAAGCCAGGCAAAACAGTTCCGAAAGTGCGTGACATGCTATCAGTTCTGCACTGGCTGGCAGAACCTGCTATTAAGTGAGTTTCCATGGGGTAGGAAGGGTGCCAGTCAGCTACCCCACATATATTTACATAATTAACTGCTCAGAAGTTGATGCCTGGGTACAAGAGCTGACTTCCATCCCCACTCCATGTGATCATCCCAGTGGTGGCAGTTAAAGGATGCTTGCACAAGCTCCCATGGTCTGCCTTTTAGAGGAGTCAAACTCTAATTTCACTGCCTCCTCACCGAAGAAGAAGGAAGGGAAAGGGTGAGGAAGATGCAACGCAGAAACACAGAGATGGAAAATGCAGCAGAGATGAAACAAACACAGCAATAAACAAAAAACGCAATAGCAGCACCAAGACCAGTACCTGAGAGACTCTGGTGGCTTCTGCTAAGAACTTCTTCATTTCCCCTTCAGTGAATACAACATTCATTGCGGATCCACTGTGTGAATGGCAAAGAAAAGAGATCAGCTTCCATTGTGACTTTGAGGGAGATGATCAGTGTCTTAGACACCACAGCATGGGGTTGCCAACTACCTTTGTATGACAGACTAGCCAAGTAAGCTCCTGACTCTCACTTGCTCCACTCTTAACTGAAAGAAAGGCAAAGCTGATACTTAATGAACCCCCAGTGAGTGATTCAGGACCCTCTGAAAAAGGTGTTACAGTGGTCATTTCTACCACTGATGCTCAGCTTCTGCTCTGATGGGCAAATCCACAGAGGCTGTGCAGAAAAGTACAGGAAGGATCTATCCTGCCAAAATCAGTCACTTCAGGCTAAGATAAATAGACACAAGTACCTGTGTGATTATACTTACTTAACTACCTCTTCCACTGATGTAAATCAATAGTGTTCAATTAAATCCAAGGACCTATGCCAATAGCACCACTAAGGATGCAAGCTGGTACACACAGTAAATAACTGGTGGGAAAAATGCATTTAGTTTTCCAAGGCACTGGCGAAAATTAAAGGCTGTATCTGTTCAAAGGATGATGAAGCCTAGGTGTGGACATGCTGCTGTTCTGCAAATAGAGGCCAGGCAGTGTGCTGTGCTAGAGCTTTTCACTTCCTATTTCCTCAAGTTTTACATCCTCCAGTTCCATCTTTCTCCCCGAAGAAGCCCTAACCTGCACAAACGCCCTTAAGCAAACACGTACATGGAAAAGGCCTATACTGGATTTAACACAGATGGAAACAGCAGGCTAAAAGTGTTCCCTAAAAACATGAAGAATTACATCAGGAGCTGTTTCTAACTTATCCGTTATCTGAGTGCTGGTTTTTAGCTTTGCTTCACAATCCCACTGCAAGCTTGTGAAACTGAATAGAAGAATCACATTCAGCAGTCTCTTCTACAGGATATTTCCTTGAGGGTTGAACATCCAATACATCCTTCTCCTTTTTGTCTTTTTAAATACAAAGGTGGTGTGGGTTTTGGTTTTTCTCCC
Organism: Bolborhynchus lineola; assembly: GCA_025448015.1. Lineage (NCBI taxonomy): Eukaryota > Metazoa > Chordata > Aves > Psittaciformes > Psittacidae > Bolborhynchus > Bolborhynchus lineola. Next base: position 14,154 of record JAOEHX010031374.1, read on the forward strand.
CTGAAAATGAATAGTGCCTCTTCCTTTCAATACACATCTCTTTCTTATGCGGAAAGGATCCTGTCTCCAATTTATTTTCACTTGTAAACTGTGCCCAGCAAACTGTCTCTCTGTGCCTAGTCATCCAGCTCTGAAGAAACTCCTCGCAGAGAAGAGTGATCACTCAGAAGGCACAAGTTTGCTGTGGGTATGCACTGCTGTAACGTCTTCGGAAAGTCAAGCTGTTGGAAATGTGTGGCTCTGCACAATGCCTATTTAATGAGGAGTAGCTGCCACAGTCTAGAGACATAAAACATGCCTGTAAGCACAGAAGCTTGGCAAATAAGCAGCTGAATTCAAAAGATGTGCTGTCATATCCTGAAAACAGATGCAAACCCCATTAAATGGCCTCAGCATCTCCCTGTCTGGTTTTCCTGGTGGCAAACAATCTTCTGGCTCAATTGTGCAGGTAGTAGTCTCAGGAACCTTAAGTAATATCATAAATGGTTTGTGGGTTTAGCCTTGAGGTATGGGAAAGATAATGCAGCTTAACAGACATTCTTACACTTATGTTCTACTTTTCATCTGTGCCTGATGAACATAAGGGATCCACTGGCTTCCTGGATTGGTTTATGCAGCTGTCCCACCTGTCAAGATGGGTAGCTTTATGCCACAAGCACCTACCATAGCATTATCCACATATCCCCTGAACTTACTCTCCATTGTCTCCAAGTAGTTGGGGTAGTTCATACCCCAAAACTGATGAGCTCTGACGGTTAAGCCTTACCTCAGAACATAGGAAGGCCTCAGCAAACATGGGTAACTCACAGAGCTTGCAAATTCAACTGCATCTCTCTAGAAGAAAGGGAGGAGAAGCATACTGTGAACAAGAAAATATTCTGAAGTCATTCCAAAACTTCACCTCTCACTGCATTTGCACTTTACCAGCCATTAAGACTTGAGGGGTGAGGGAGAAAATCAGGGACTACAGCCTGGGCTGAACGCAGTACTTCTTAGTTCCAGAGTTGTCATTTTCAGATCCTCCCTGTCCATAGAGCTCCACCAGGAAAAAAACCAGCAGCACTGATACATTTCTAATCCTTTGCAATCTCTACCTCCTACAACAGTTTTCAAGGCCAGTTGGATAAACTAGAGAGTGGTACTGACTTTTGCTGGCTTTACATGTTGAGTAAAGGTGATTTAAAGACACTTCCTTTCCAATTTCCATCCCACTCTCAGAGATCCTATAGCACCACTTCACAGGGATCAAAAAGTTCCTCACCATCAGCAGTAAAAAGCTATCAAATGTATTTGGAATCTTGAAACGTATGAGTAAATTGGTCCACCCTGAGCAGATGCTCATAACAAGCCCAGTGCTTCATTGTTTCCCAGAGGCATAACCCAACTTACCAGTGTGCTGATTGCCTTCCAGGGAGCCTGGGAAACATGCAGCTCATCCAGAACAGCTGAAAATACAGAGCGATCCTCTGCCCGGTCAATCTGCAAAGGATTTGTGCCAAGGATGTGCACTCCGCTCTGGTGCAGTGGAACTGCCAAGTTATTGGGAATCTGCCCTCCTACAGAAATAATGCAACCACTGCAGCCCTGTTGGCAGACAGAAAGGAACACAGTCACATCCAAGTTAGCTTAACATTAAGAGCTGCTATAACTAGGAACCCAATATTTAGATCATATCACTTTTCAGGTTGCTGCGAGCAAAGGCAGATCATAATTGTGCTGACCCAGAGGCTACAAAGAGTGATTCAGAGCATGTAGCCTCCTTGATATCAGTCAAAACCCAGCAGTAACTTCAGGCCAAATTCCCCAGAAAACCAAAGAAAACTGCAGTGTTCACAAGCCTTTTGACACCAAGCCATGACTTTATAACTTCTGCTACAGCCACAGACTTACCTTCTTTTCATGGCATGTTTAGGTGCTGCTGCTTTCCCACTGCTGATCTGAAATACGCTCCCTTGC
>JAOEHX010031377.1:0-27393 GCA_025448015.1 Bolborhynchus lineola
GGACTTGTTCCAGCAGTTCCATGTCCTTTTTATGTTGAGGACACCAGAACTGCACACAGTACTCCAAGTGAGGTCTCCCGAGAGTAGAGTAGAGGGTCAGGATCACCTCCTTTGACCTGCTGGTCACGCTCCTTTTGATGCAGAACAGGATATGGTTGGCTTTCTGGGCTGTGAGCACACACTGCAGGGTCATGTTCATTTTCTCATCGACCAACACCCCCAAGTCCTTCTTCACAGAGCTGCTCTGAATCTCTTCTCAGTCAGCAATGCTTTCTACCCTAGGAGCTCTGCAGCCTGACTACAAACAAGGAAGGGGATGGGGAGAGGTTTCTCACAGTTTCCTCCTTAGGAAAAAGTTTAAAACTACATTACAGCAAAGCTGGCCATGCATACCCCAAGTTGCTCACAGCTTGAACTAAAGTTCATTCTGTTGTACATCTACTTCAGCTTTACCTATTGATTGTGGCAGGTCCAAGTGGCACTTATTACATCTGTTAAGGGGCAAAGGGATAGAAGAGAGCATGAGTCTTTTCAGAGGCTGGGCTGTAGAACAAGTACCAAGAGGAGTCAAGGAGCACATGCATATAGAGGCTGGGCTTCGGTAAGAGGTGTGTCCTCCTTGTAGTCCTGGGACTTCAGGGTATATCACTGAGCAAACAGGCAGAGAAGAGGAAGTCTGAGGCAAGGATATAGTCAGATGCAGCTCTGGGGGATAGAAGAAGTACTTGGGGTTATGGCTTTTGGAGGTGTTTTTAAACTACTGAATTTGCCAAACTGAAATGACCCTGCCTCTGGAGATCACCTGCTCTCACTGCAGGAAGTTATTGCATTTTCATCTTCATATTATTTCAGGTTTTTTTCTTGTAGCTGAGGTTTTTTTTATCAGGCTGTATAGACAGGCACAGAGCACATATTGCAAGCTTTGGCATATACCTTCTTTGTAAGGATGCAAAAAAGTGTTGTGCACTAGTGTGTGTGCACACAAGTTACATCTGTCTAAGAGTATCACAGCATAGTGCTCCATCTTTACGGTAGATGGAAAGAGACAAGAGTTGTAGTTTGTATGGATTCACATGGGAGCAAACTGTAGTACTTCCTCCTCCATCCATTTAGACTGTATTCATTATTCCTTCTTCTCATTCCATACTTTTCCCTGGTGCATCATCGCTGGGGAAATATCATTAGTGAGAATATTGTTCAATGTAAGTCATAAAAAAAAGGAAAAAAAAAAGAGATGACTGTAGCCTATACAAATCAGCCTCAGGGAAGTCTTTGGGGGAAAACTGATATTGCTGAGTAGTTTAGAAAGCTAATGTTGTCATTCAGACTAAGATTGAAAACTAAGGAAAAAGTATGAAAACAGAATGAGGGAGAGTTGGTGGAGACAGCTGGGAAATTTTAAATGAGGAGAAGGCAAATGAAATTTATTTACCTGCCTATCACTGTAGCTAAGTATGCACTGCACTGCCTTCCCCTTTCACATTCCATCCAAGGTTAAAGTAGCCCAAAATAATTTACAAGAACAGACATTATTATATTTGCTCAGAGATAAACTGCACACTTGGGACTGATTATGAAAATTTTTCTGTAATATTAAACAAAGTAAATCTCTTAAAACTCCCATGTGAGGTGAATGTGATGTGAAAACCAAAGTGCCTGTCTGTGTCCCTACTCTCTGTGAAGCTGCTTGTTTCCACTATTTTGAAGAGATATGGTAAATGGCATTTGTAGGAATGCTTGCAGGAATACTGAAACTGGCTGTCATGCTACTGGGAAGAGTCCCGATAGGATTGTCTAGATAGGATTTTATAAGAATAAAATTGCAAACTCGTTTTTAAAATACACTTGTAATTGGCATCTTTGAAGCCACAGGCTATAACGGCCAGAGTCTGCCTCTGGTCATGTATCATAAAGATCGACACAGCACATCTTATGTATCTTTCCTTACAGACCTGCTCTTGTCAAAGTCATCCACAAGGTCCCCAAATACCCCTCTTTCTTGCAGTCCTCCAGACTGATCAGAGATGTGCTGCTGAGGGGAAGGGAAAGGAAACCGGAGGCAGGGGAGAAACCTAAGAAATTTGACAACCATGTTGTGCCCACATGTATGGATGTCTATGCACACAAAGTGTATATATTGTTTGTCTCCAATTTCCAAAAATTATCCTTAATGGAATTATTCAGAATATGTGAGAAAAGCAGGGGTGCAAGCCTTCACAGGAGCAGGGAAAAAAGATGTAAGTTCTCTGGGGAATGAAGCACCACTGAATGGCTCTTTGTAAAGCACGAAATGAAAAGCTACTCTCATCCTGACTAAAGAATGGGACATCTTTTACTAGAAATATAAATAATACAAATAGAATAATAATTTTAGTCCAAATCACCAGCTGTTCAGACGTAAATGTCACTCATTCACTGGCAGAACCTATACCAAGTTCACAAGTAGCTTAAGCAATGTGTATATAGAAGATACACGTATCAGCATGCATGCTAATATTCCTTATGGACAGATAGTGATCCACTCATAAATAAGACCCTTGGCCTCCGTAAAGCCTGGAGATATTTTATCGCTGTGAACGTCAACTGTGGAAAAACTCGCCTGTGTGTTCCACAAGCAAATCTCCAGGAGTTTTTCTTAAACATGAACAAGTTGTTCCACTAGCGATCTTCATTTCATCTGATGAAAGATTTTAACATCTGCACCAAATCGGTAATTAAAACTAGGAAGTCATGAGAAATTGAAAGAATTAAAACAGCAAACTGCTGGAGGGCTGCATCTCTCTTCAAAGAGACCAAGTAAATGGGCACAAGACAGCAAACCTACCTCTGATAACAGCAAGATCCTGCCTGTGACTCACTAATCCAATTTCAGTTTAAACTGAAAGTTAAATGCTCTTTTATGTTAAGAGGGAACACCTAGCTGGTCCCCTCCCTTAGGCAGAGGAGCTGTAATGATTCAGGAGTGTATTACTGCAGGGATTTGTTTTCAGCTTGTCGTTGCAGCATCAGCTTCCAGAGCTCTGCTTTGGTACAGGGAACATGAGAAATACTGCATGCTGCCAGGCAGAGCCTTTTGCTCATTTATACACTTAATCTTGTTTGCAGGATGTGTAATCAACAAAGCAGGAGGTGTGAGAGCCTGTGGTTTTAACTCTTACATTTGCAGCCAAGATTATACACTGTATATGACACAGCTGCTGTGCACCTCTTGCTGGGTGCCTGCAAAGCAGCCCCTCATAGAGCATTGTGAGGATGAGTGTTCAGGTTCTCCAGCACACCACCTAAAACAAGTTTTCTTTCGCTTCCCTCCTAACCCTTCCATGGGGTCTGTCATCACTCTGTGGCTAAAGTAGACAACCTTCTCTTTATGCCATTGCACAAGGTTATATCAAGAAGGATTTTATCAAGGTTTAAGCTGTTAAAAAGGGAAGATCAGGTTTACACAGATAACAAAGATGACAAATATGCAAGAGTTCTGAGTAGTCTTCAGTGAATTTAATAACCAGATATTATAATGTGAATCAGTAATGGACAGCCTGTTACAGAAGTGGCTCTTTCTTTTCTTTCATTTTTTTTCTTCTTTTTTTTTTTTTTTTTGTGTTCCTGCCATTAATTCCTAATTAAATTCCTTCAGGACAACACATTTTCAGAGCTCTGAAGCACCAAGTAATTTGTAAAGAGTCAGAAATCTCAGTGCTGTTTTTTCAGTGCTGATGGTAGAACACTAAAAATCACTAAATTAAACTCTCAAAAAATTAATTTCCCAGTTGTTACTTCTCACATACTTTACTTCATGTATCAGATAAACAGCATAAGAACATAAAAGTAAGTCTATGTTTTTAAATGTGCTTTCCTCAGGTGGTATTTTCCCCTGCACCCCACCCTGCAATGAAGCATCCATGATTTTTGTGAAAGGTTCAGCCTTGGCATTGAGGCAACAAGAATCTGACTCATTTTCTACAGCATTGTTTTTAATATCAATAAAAATTAAAGACAAAATTTACTCTAAACTATATTCTAATGAAGCTCAAGGACTGTGTTTAAATCAATACAGGGCCAGCTTCATAAAAAGCAAGTATTGAAACAATGTGTGTGAAAACTTTCTGACATTGCACAGTGACCATGTTCCATTCTATTGTAAAATGTTGGGAAGCCCTCTTCCTGATAGAGGCAGGGAACACATCCTGATGGCTGAATATAAATTAGAGGGAACTGGTGGTCCAAAATCAAACTGAATGAGGTAAAGATCATTTGTGAGAGAAAGAAATCTCTGGGAATATCCCAATCACCTGCAAGCCTCACAGCTCGCTTCCCACACCTCAGCCATTTACAAAGCCCTCCTGACCTTGCCTGGTGTCCATCCTCAATGGCCTGAAGTTCTGTCCAGGCAAAAATGTGCATCAGCATTAAAGATTTTTGCTAAAATAATCACACTGGAAGTACAAGGTTTTAGCGGCAATAAAAGTCAGCGGGTGTTTGAAGCCACATGGGCCTTGGACGTACTTTTAAGGACAAAACATCTATTTTCATTATCCCTAGGATGCAGAAGATGAGTGTGATCTGAGCCTCTTTTGCATTCATACAGCTCTCTGTAGGACTAGCAATGAATGCACTTATTGTACCCTGGCATCAAAAACTGTTTTGGTTCTGTTGGTGTTATTTTACATTTAGTGTCAGTTGATAAATGGATTGAGATTGACAGGAACACTGATCTGCATGTTCAGAATAAGGCACAAGGCTGTCTGAAGTGTGACGAATGAGAGAACATGCATGTAATGAAAAGTTATGCAATAAGCAATATTTTCCATTTTCCTATCAGGAGATCTTAAAGGATCTTATCACTTCAAATTCATAAGACCCAATTTATGTATACCCTTACTGAGTTACAAAGAAATGATATCTCAGCCAGATCCTCTAACCCAGCTCCCTATACTAAATTATGTTTTCTATGAGCAAAATAAAAACACACGGGTCTTATCTGTAATTAGGAATAGTGTTTATAATGAGGCATTCCTACAGGCTGCATATGTTAATTATACAATGTCTGCAACATGTCATTTGTGCTGGGAATGTGCTTTCCGATATGTATAGTATCTAGGTTTCAGGCTACATATGATTTTTTGATATAAAAATCATATACATATGATTTTTTGTCAGTGTGATGGCTACTCCTTTAACAACAAGAGCCAAAAATAGTTCTATTTAGCTTCACCTTTATTACTGTCACCCTGTTTCTTTCCATGCAAAAAAGATTGCTAGCATACATAAATATTAGCAGGCAGGAGGTGCAGCACAGCAGCTATTGAGGCAGGCTCCCTGCTCCATAACACCTGCTGTGTTCTGAAAGAGATTCAAACCTAGTTCTTGAATCTTTCACATGGGCATGACTGTATGTAAGTCTGTGCTCTTGATTTGTAAGAGTACCTGGGACTGGTTGGCTTTGAGATATGTAGGCAGGCAGAATCAAAAGCAAAAATTACATTTAGTCAACTCAACTTATCCTGTAACATTTGGAATAAAATAAAAAGACTTTTATAGCATTCACTTGATCGAAGTGCACTGAAATATTCAGATGTAGACAACAACCTTAATAAAAAATATTCTTCTGATTTGTATTTGTAATGCTAACATTTTTATTATGAGTTTCAGACATACTCATGACTGCTGTCAAGACTTGACAGATTTAACATGCTTTGAAAGAAGTGGGCAGAAGGACAAAATAAGGAGAAATCTAAAGCCAGTGAAGGATCATATAAAACTAATTTATGGACTCTGTATAAACTCTGCCAACAACTTTGAGCACCATTTAAACATGTTTGCTTAAAGCATCTTGCCTGAATTCCTCTGAGCAAAGATTTATATCAGGTGTTGACATTTGTGAGTTAGGTGCAAATCAGAGAAACTGAGGAAGCTGTCAGTGAGGCACAGGATGCACATCATCTTAAGACACCTACAGGATAGACTGCATTATAAAAATCATAGAAAAATCAGAGAATAATAGGTCTGGAAAAATTCAAAGGGACCATCTTGTGTACCAGTGTAGTAAGTACCATATTTACAGTTGATATTTTATGTTTTAGAAATATAAATGCATCGACCTTGTTTATTATGTAAATATGACATGTATATTTTTAAGTTAAAATATATATACAAGTACTAATATTTATATGATGAAATACAGTACTCTCCGTATATTTTCTAAAAATCTCACTCCCAATCTTCACTACCCTTCTGTTCAGAAAGCTTGCGTAATGTCTAATCTTTATCTTCCTTCCTGTAATACAAGCCCGTTACTACTTATACTGTCTGCAGAAGTTAAGGAGCATGATTTATTCCACACCTCCTTGTCTTGTATATAAAAGTTCTTATATCAGGCAATGGAAATGACAAAGGCTGGGCACAGGGCAGCCTGAAATGGAGTCCTGGCATTTCATTGTGCTGACACAACTGACCCCAAGTCTGCAATGGTTGGTTTTGGTCTTTTCTCCTAAGTCCTTCATTCACTCCATTTCATCTTTCCTGGACTGTCTGCAGCAGATGTGTATTTTTGTGAAACATCATGCACTGAACTGAAGTGCACTCTGCCTTAGCAGGATTAGTTCAGTTCAGAGGTGATGCTGAGGCTTTTCCATGGCCAAACAATATTAGTCACTCTAGTCCAGCTTGTGATTAATATCCAACATTTCTTTCTAAAGACTGGTCCTACTGATTACTCCCACCATTTTTTGCTGCCCATGCCTGGACAGAATCTTGCACTGCTCCCTACTGAGTTGCATCCTGCCTTTTCCTAAGCATGTCCAGTTTAACACAGTCTTTTCAATCCATAGGGACTCACGGCTCTCCTACCTGTCATCCTTTGTACCTCCTCCTTATGTCTGAATCCTAATCAGAATAAATCCAGGTTCACACACTTTGTGAGGAGCTGCTTTGGTCATTATGGTCCTGGAAAGTCACTTCCCAGGAGGGTTATACCACACCTGTTGTTCATGTGCTGTCAGAGGAAGGAGGGAGTAGGGGTGAGCACTTGTTAATGTCTACTAAAAGTGGTGGTGATCACGAAATTTTACTATACTAGTGCAATATATGGACAAGGAGAATAATCAGGAAAGGCATAAGATGCATTTCTTTGGCCATAGCTCTCAATGATGGTAATTTTTTTAGAGTTTTTTCTAGTGTTCAGCTGCAAAAGGCAACGCAATTTTTATTCAGGACACTTGGGAACAAGAATTTAATGGCATAATCCACTTAATATGTGTTGGTCAAAAGGACGTAATAATCAACAACCCAACCACGGGTAAGATCCCCATTAGAAAGTTCCACACATCAATGGATGGTCATTCTGGTTGAATGAAAGCTGATAATGGTATTGTGTGAGCTCAAAAGCTGATGCATTTAAACAAAGATCTCTGGCTGTAAGTTTAGGGTAGAGATCTGCATGCTCAAACAACTGATAATTGCATTGACACAGTGGATACCCTATTTTTAGATGAATCAATGAGGTCTTCCAGCCCCAGAGTTGCTGCCCTAGATAATGTCTGAGAGAGAATGAACAAGAGCCGCCTTGTGTAAAATGCAGTGCACATATGTTACCATGCTATGATGGTTTTTATGATTCTGTCATTGTATTTATTGGTACAACTTTGAATCCTTTAGCCTTGTCATAGTTCATTAAAAGAAATGCTGAAAATAGATCTAAGTACATACACAAAGGTACCATTCTCTGTGCAGTAGCACTGGCATCAGAGAGTGCTATAAGGAGAATATCTGAGTACCTGTGCAGCTGAGTGGGTAAAATCCCTGCAAAACTGATCAGTTTTTAGTAATATTTTTGAAAACTTTTATCATTTTGTCCCAGACCTTTATTATGGTTCAGGAAATACCTGACCTTCATGACACTGCCTATTTCAAAGTGAATTCATTTGAAAATCTATGAAGGTTGTCAGGTCACAGTTTCTGGTTTTATACACTGTATTTAGATTAATGTAATTGTTATTAACTGAAATGGATTTGTAGCATTTCAGAATGCCAGAGATGTAGAGTTCATGTGAAAGCACAGAGAAATAAATATAGAAAAATGTAAACAGAAGACCTTAGAAACCTCGGTTACAGGTTCTGTTTTTAAAGATATCATTATGGCCCTTACTTTGACCCTTTAGACACTAACCAGCATGCAACTGCATTTTACATGTCCACTGTTAAAAAAGGAAAACAATATTTCTGAAGTAAATGTGATTGAAACCATACCAAAAGAATAAAGCTGAAGAAAAAATGCATTTTGGGGCTTCACATTCTGAGCCCTGGTGTCCTGGGTTCAGCAGTAGCAGTCATTTTTCTCCTTCTTAGTAGCTGGTACAGCGCTGTGTTTTTGACTTTCAGGCTGAGAACAGCACTGATAACACCGATGTTTTCAATTGCTGCTCAGTAATGTTTGGTCTGACCAAGGACTTTCTGAGTCTCATGCTCTGCCAGGGAGGAGGGGAAGCTGGGAGGAAGCAGAGACAGGACACCTGACCCAAACTGACCAAAGAGGTATTCCATATCACGGCACGTCATGCCGAGTATATATACTGGGGGCAGTTACCCAGAAGGGTGAGATCACTTCTGGGTTAGGCTGGGTATCACTCAACAGGTGGTGAGCGGTTGTATTTTCTTCCCTTATTACTTCCCTTGTCATTGTTATTGGTGGCAGCACCAGTGGTTTGTGTTATACCTTTGTTATTGAACAGTTCTTATCTCAGCCCGTGGGAGTTACATTCTTTTGATTCTCCTCCCCGTCCCTCTGGGAGTGGGGGGAGGGAGAAAGTGGGGGAAGGGAGAAAGAGGGGGGAGAGAGATTGACTGCATGGCTGACTAGGCTTAAACCATGACACCAGAGCATCACTCAGAATATTTATGGTTTCCAGACATATTGCAGAAGATTTCAATGGGCCACTGGCTGGGTCATCAGGTTGAGCTGCTGTACACCTATCAGGATGAGTGGTAGGTTTTGAGATAGCTGGAGGAGTAAAGATGTTTTGCTTGAAATCCTTTGCTGCCTTCATTTTCCTCCAGTTCCAACCTCACCCTTGGAGGATTCCCTTCCATCTGTACTGCTGGGCCAGTTCACACTGAGGGGCAGGCACATGCTAATGAAAACCCAGTGGAAATCTCCTTAGTGGAAGCCAGACTTGCACTGCATCTTTCTTCAACATTGCATCTGATCTTAAATCCTGTGCTAGCTTCAAACTTAGATTCATTTTCATCAGAGCAAAGATTTTTCAGCAACCATAAAGTATGTGACAACTGTGCAAAATCCTGCACTGTGCCCATGTGCACTTTGGGGATGATTTGATGAACATCAGTTCCTTCTGTCCTGCCAATTTATTATGCTGCTCAGTTAAATGAATTTATCATTGATACTTCTGTACTGATAAGGAAGCCCCCTGCAAATAAAAGAGAAAAAGAAGAATTAATCATGCCTCCTCATTCTATGGCAGTATGATTCTGCACCCTTGGTGTATTTAAAAAGGGAAACCACAAATGGTGTATAATTGCAGATAGATTTTTTTTTTAGATTTCAAATTCTCTAATTCCTCCTTGGGGAGTTTACTTGAATTAATCCGGCTATCTCTCTGTCTATAAATTAGGAGCAAGGTTCCATTGAAAAGTACCAAGTGCATGCCGTGGGTCCTAAGTCAAAAAAGAAGAAAATACACTGTTAAATTTGAATAGTCTGCAGACAGAAATACACAAAGGAGAAAATTTCTTTTTCCTTTTCCACTCACGTAGCTCCTTTATAACATCCAAGCCGTGTTATATAGTTACATTCTTTAAAATAAACTAAGAAAAATGCATTCAATGTTTATTAAAACTGATGAAAATTCATGGCAAATAATTTTTCTTGATGTTTCCTACTGATCCTGTATTATCGTGTCATAATGAATGCAAACTATGCAAAAGCTCATCCAGATCTCGAGGACCAGGAATAAAGGAAGAGTATGAATAAATATCCAGGAAAAAATAATCAAGGTGCAATTCCCATTAGATCCATTAATTACTACAGAACTTTTTAACCAAAATAAATTCAAAGCAATAGACCGATGTCAGAGTAGAAGTATTTATTCTGTAAAAAATATTATTCAAAACCAGGTAAATTTTCTAACTGTAATTGATTTAGTCTTTTTGGTTTTGTAATCATTTGAGATCAAATCTCTCATTTAGAGTGCTGCAGAGAGAGAGAGTTTCTTTATACTTTTAATGGAAGTTGTACAACTTCCTTCAGAGCTGAGATGCTAAAATGGAAAAGGCATTAAACAAACTGGGTAAATAAACTTACACGTAACTGCACATGAAAATAGCTAGAATGAGATTTCATCCAGGCTGAATAAATCCGCAGCTGAGGAGAGCTGGGCTCGATGCCGATACAGGAGCTTTCTGACCAGAAGGCAGAGCTGCCGATTCAGGGTAGGCGTCATTAAGGCACTGAACCAGACCTTGCATTTACAGCTTAGCCTGCTTGGATGTGAAGAGGCAACCCTGCTCTGTGAAAGGATTCTGACATCCCTGGTGCTCCTAATAGCCCAAAAGGAGAAGAATCACAGGCAAGGAAAAAAGATACAAACAGCCATCAGTGAGCGATTTCCCATCTTACATTGAATACTATGCCCATCTATCATAAGCATGTACGGAAGGTTCACATGTCCCAGCATGGAAAGGTACAGGACAGAATTATAATAAGCCACTTATCCCCTTTCTGTCTCTACTTCATGAATCTGTAGGGTTGTTTTTAAGCTGGTTTTCTCCTGGCAAGTACATGTAATGGGCCAAATCCAGAAAGGAGTATTTCTAGAGAAATATAATAGCAAATTCTGTCTTCTTCTGTAGGTCTCAGGGTGTCTTTCTTTTCTCTGATATCTCTTTAAATACTGTTCTAAACCTGATTGACTCCTTTTTAGCTGGGGCATCTGCACAGTGCTGTAGAGATGGTAGAATGTGACTAGTCATCAGAGACCCTTTTTGCTGCCAGGGCAGGAGGTGCTTGCCCAAGAAAAGAGACTTCTGCACAACCTCTGATCTCCCACAGAGAGAGGGATGATAGTAGCATTAGAGCAATTGAGCTGAGAACAGAACTCCCATCCTCTCCTTTGCAAGCAGTCCAGCAAAGACTGTACAAAGACCTCAATTAAAATAATTTGAGATATTCCTAAAAATGGGATGCTAATTTCCATTAAGAATATCTTGAATACAACGAAAGAATAAGATTTTTGTATTATGACTTTATCTGAGAGATGGTGGTCAGGAGGATACAACGTGATTCCATAGCACATTTAGAATTGGCCTATTTCCTGAAGTGCAAAAGAGTCATGCTTTGTGGTTTAGGTTTTTTATCCCTTCCATTTTTCCCTAAATAAACTGCTTGCTTTTAGTTGTGATACTTATTGCTGCCACTATGACACTAAGCAGTAGAGCAACCACTGTGATGATATTTCACTGAGCAGCTCCTAGCTAAGACCAGAAACTCAGGAAAAGCACTCAAAGCCATTAGTGTACAAGTAATGTTGCTACAGTTACCAGTAAAAATGAAGGATTGCCTTAGTTTCTCAGCATTTTGATTTGAATTGGTTTTAATTTGAGGATATGCCAACCTAACTTTCAGGAACTGTGTTCAGAGTGAGCTGATATGATTTAATTTCATCTCCATCTGCCTTCTGAACAGTTTGGCATGTGTTTCTGAATACCCATCTGTGTTTGTGGGTTGGGTCAAATGATTGTACTCACAGACATCATTTGGGATTCTTCTGGTTTGGGGCAGTCGTGAAAACCAGCGATTCATTGGCACATCATATTTAGTCATTCTGGACTCTTCCCACGTTGTGCTTGTCAGCTGCGATATTTCCCTTGAACCTTTCTCCTAGGCTGGTTTGTGCAGTTGTTCGTGCTACTGAGAGTATAAAGCTCAATCTCAGAAGCATGGAACATAGCCTCAGTAGGGCCTAGGCCACCAAAAAATAAAATACATTTGCAACTTCAAATCTGATGCAAAACAGAGATCTGCTTTCAGATTGAGTGTCCAGGAACTCCAAGAATTTGTTCAGACTCCTACTCATGCTGCCATGACAAGTATGTCATTAACAGCACAGATCATGGATGGCTCAGGGCAGACTTCCAAAGACCCAAGGAATACTAGTGTATTTTAAGGATGCTACGGAGTAGAGCAAGTTTGAAGATAAGGTTTGGGGTTAGGAAAGAATCCTGCTGTGGTGTCTTCTGGAATATATAGTTACAGCTGTGCAAATAGCAGTGATCACCTGAAATGTTACCCTGCAGGTTCAATCCAGAGTTTTGTCTGGGACCTGACCCTGCCAGGGAAGACTCATGGCAACACCAGGATTTTTCTGGGGCCTTCCAGACAGTCTCTAAGCACTGATTTATCGCTGCAATGTCATAGACACTCTCTCCACATTTCTCAGTATCCATTCTGCTTGACCAATTAAAGGGCAAAAGGCTAAAATTGTGCAGACTTCTCTCCCTGGTGGTTTCTGTTCATTTTTTATTTAGTGAAGCTCACTATTGTTCCCTTAACTGAGAAAAGTTCAGATCCAGCCATAATTCCTAGAAGTTGCTAGGAAAGTGTCAGCTGAAAGCCCATCTTTTGGCATTTCAATGTGTACAAATGCGGAAGACAAAAGCCTTGTGTTTTCATGGGCCATAATTTATAGGCTGTGATGCTCCATATTCCTGTATTCCTGAAGAAGTATTCCTAACTTGCTATGCTGCCATTTCTTCTTTTAAAAAAACCTCATCACAAAAGGTGCTGTATAAATGTAAACCAAATAGTGCAGTTCAGCAGACTCCACAGCTTAGGGGGTGCTAGGAGTGGCTAAAACATCAACTTGCTGATTTAACTCTAGTGCACAGGAAAGTGAGCACTGCAGAAAAGACTTCTTTTCTTCAACGTCTTTAGCATAAATTAAGTTGAAAAAAAAAAGCTGCTGCAAAGATTTCTGCTGCAGAAGCTTTCAGCCTTGAATTCTTTTTGTCAATACACTGGTAACCGCTGAGATGAAGATTTTGCATCCTCAGAATGAGTGCAGTTGTCCTGATCTTTGACAAAACCAGAAATTTCACTTTATTTTGATGAAACGAAGAGAAATAAATACGATGATAAATATTTTCTTTCCCCTGTAATAATCCAGGCTTAATAGCTTCCTCTTGCCTTGAAAGGAAACACTGTACTCTCTTAATCAAACCCTTACACAGAGGAATGTCTAAGACCTCTTCTTGCAGCATCTGTTTAGTGTCTCTGCTGTCTCTCTCCCCATGACAAGTGGCACAAGCTAATGCATGACTGCAGCAGAGTTTAACCCCAGCGCTGTCAGTCCCTGCTAACTCTTCTGTTTCAATCCAGCGATTCAAAAAGGAAGTACAGCAGGTTGTTCTGCCATTTATGGCTCAGGCCACACGGCATCCACAGAGCAGTGACCCATACACAGCTTATCTCCCATCTGGTTTTCCCCTACATTTGAGAACCTAAATTTAGCATCCTTAGCAATGCTTTTGGCTCAAAGCAGACCTCAGCTGCAAGGGTCTTCGCATTGGCTGTTCTTGCAGCATCTTTTAACTAATGAACTTGCAGAAAAGTGAAGCTTGGCTGCTCCTAGCTGCTCTGGAGGCCCCCCCAGGCTTGCTTATCAAGGCTGCCTTCGCAATGGTAGTAAATGACTTCCTACTTACATATACACATACAAAAATATATTCTGCCAGCGGTCCACAGTAAAGCTTTTTTTAGTAGCCATGCACAGTGCTGGCTTTGGGAGAATTTGCACTGCTGGCTCCAAAGCAGTTGGACTGCAGTTTTCCCTCTTTTCACCTCCCTCTTGTTTCCCCTCATTTTCCCTGACACTTTTTTTTCGGAACACTGACTTTCCAGCTCCAGGCAAAACAGCCTCTTTCTCTCTTGATTTCAAGGATCACCTCAAGTGAAACTTCATGGCATTTTAAGAATAAGAACATTTATCTGTGCTATTTATGTTTACCTCCTCCATTAACCCCTGGATTTCTATTTAGAATAAAAAACAGATTGCCAAGAGCATGGTGGTACCCCTCATACTGCTCCCACGCTCTCCCTCTACTTTGTAGCAAAAAGATGTTGCTTAGTCACCTTTCAATTACACAGTGGGAGCTTACTACATAAAGGGTTATAACACTATCAGCATAGAGACAGCACCCTGTGAATATTGAATATTGACTTAGAATAACTACAAATTTCAATTTAAAAATTGAAGGGCTGCTAAAAATATGTAAACAGTCATTCCTTACTTTTTATGGATATATTTTCCTAAACACTTCTGAAGAATGTAAGTCAATCCCTTATTACAGTGTGATATCTTATTCCCGTAGGCCAGAATATCTTGGACCTCTACAGATGTGGAAATTTTAGTGTACAGCATCTTTCCCTTACTTAATCTTTGCTGATATTCTAAAAGTAGCCCATGGATTCTCATAGGACTGCAGCTGCCAGGTAGAACCCATGCAATAAGCTAACCACATTTCACATTTAAGTCTTCTCACAATTACTATATCATTCCCAGGCCAATATAAATTATTACAATCTCCTCGTCAGACTTGCCTCAACATCAAGACGCTGTTTCAATACAACCCAAATGCTCCAACATAAGAAGTATTACTTCTTCTATAACAAGTTAATCTGTTAAGAGAAAAAACACTTGTAGATCAATATAATTATTTTGTGTTAATCATGCAAACCAGTTATTTCCCATAGCTATCCTTTTCTAGGAACACAGGCTTAAAACTTCCTTAGTAACATTTCTGCCAGTCCAAACTTATAATATTGCCAGGAACAGAGTATAGGATAAGGTTGTCACAAGTGACTGCTTCTGAGTTTATGGCTTCCTACATGGTATAAGGTGCGGTTGTCTGTCAGTGCACTTCCCGTGAGTAAAGTGAACAAAGACATTTTTATGCTGCTGTAGGTCAGGCCTTGTGATCAGTACCTACAGCTGCCCATAGCCAGGCTGCCTGAAACAGTGATTCCCCATTTGATTTAGAGTTTCTCAGGGGCAGGTCTTAGTCTTGAGCTGTCTGAGCTGAATTTGCTCAAGCCATGCACATCAAGGCATTCTGCCTCAAGAGCTACTTGCCAGTCAAACTCAAGCACTGTGCTAAAGAAAGACTAAAACACTTCTTTTCTGGTTTGTTGTGGCCAAGCAGATTAGATTGGGCCAATACATTTCTGTAAACACTACAGATGCGATGTGGCCTGTGAAAATAGCACAATGAGAATAAATGAGGACAAATTACAGCTGCAATAAACAACTGAAACACACCAGACTTCCCAGTAATGTCTTGTGGAAATTATTTTTTTGTCTAGGGACTCAATCAAATGATATTTTTAGTATACATGCTTAGCAGAACAGGCCAAATTTATATCATGCAGCAAAATTCAGTAGGCAATTTTGGTCCAGTCACTTCGGAACATCCTGCGCAGAGCTACAATATAAAGATACCATTTAAACTGATGCAGAAAATTCATTACAGCCACCCTAAAAATTTTGTATCTTTACATTTGATAGGAGTTTTTTTGCAAAACATCTGTGCTCCCCTCCCAGCTAATTGCAAGCACAGAGCAAAAAAACACTAAAATTATGTTTGATGCTGCCTCCCAGAGACCTATTTACACTTGCTAATGCAAACACAGCTTGCTGCAGAACTTGCCAATGCTGGGCTTCTTACACCACCCGATTTCTGCTTACTGGCCAGTAAAGAAATGTTGTGATTGAAACTGCCATTCAAGTACAGGCTGAAGCCCTGGATGCCTTACCGAGTAAATTACATTGTTGTGACACAAACCGACAAACTGGTTAAGGTTTGTGCTCTTTCCTTAGCTCAAGAAAAAGAGAGCCAAGAAAAACTGACTGTGTGAGGGATGGCTGGAATGTCTGTCTTAATTTTGCAAAGCTCTCAATGGTTTTGAACTACGCAATTATCTTCTCCATGTTACAGAGAGATCAGTTCTGCACAGGGCTGCATGGGAGAGCTGCTTTTTTTCTGGTTTCAGATTTTCCTTGAACTATTTAGCTAAGCAGAAAGAACCAAGTCCCACAGACAATCTAGCCTTGAGACATGCTCATGGCATGCTATCTGCTGTAGATGCAAATGAAGATGCTTCTAACATGCAAATAGTTATTTTGGCTGAAGTGCTCTGCTCAGAGATTAAATCAAAGCAGGGAACTCTTTCTTATTTTGTGTGGGTTTAAACCCGTTTATATTTGTGTGCTAGACTTCAGAAAGTCTCCTACATCTAGAGACAAAAAACAACTATTCCTCATTGTGATAAAAAGGAAGAAGGGCAGACAAGTGCAGTGACCTTTGCAAGCTTTGGAGTTTCTTCTCACAGAGAAGATCAAACCTCTCTGGCATGCTCACAGGGATATTTATTTCAGTCACGTGAGAGGAGATCCTTTTGCAACACACTGCCAAATGTGCATGGCAATGACGTTATCTGACATATCTGAGCAGGAAATAATGCCAATGAAAGAGGGAAAGCTGAGACAAAGTGAATATGACAGGGAACAATACAAGTCTTGAAGGGAACGATCTGCAGACCTCTTATAGGTGTTGAATGCTTTTGCAGAGCTGATGACTGGTCACTTGCTATTTAAGCTGCTCCTACTGAACTCTTGGTAACTGCAATGCTGTTGTCTGCGTAGATTCACTGACGTTTATAAGCAAGGTTTATTCATCATTGCAAAAAGGTACATCACCTCCAGCTCTTTGCCATTAATCATTGGCAGTTTTTTCTGACCCTTATGCAAAACCCTACTCAGCTTAACACCAGACTATTTACCTGGGAGGAGTTTTCCATAAAAGCATAGCTTCACCTAACAAAAAATCAAAACCAAAACTAAACCAAACAAAACCAAAAGGTTAGCCAAGAAGTATATGAGGCAAAACAAATGAATGACTTCTTCAGCACCACGACCTACAAGAGTTCATATCTTGATTCTGTCAGCTTTCCTGGCATGTTGCAACCACAGAAAAGGGGTTTGAGTTTCTCTATTAGTTTCCTTTACTTTATAAGCAGACTGACAGATAGTGCCCTTCTCTTTTGATAGCTCCATTAAAAACCAAAGCTGCCAGTCACTGGCGACTACATATCATCATTTCAGGTTCTATTCCATACCATTATGGCTCCATGAAATGAAAAGTTAGTACAGCCAGCCATATTTACAAGCTGTAGTAATAATAAAGATTATATGTAATAATATTTAGTAATAATACAACCTTATCATAAAGCACCTCATAAATAAAGCAAAAATTCAATTAACATCAGATTAATTCATATGCATTTATCTCTGCAGCTAAAAGCCTGTGAAATGCTGGCAGCAAACCACACATCTTAGGAGCTTTAATTTCTGCAGTGCTAATGGCATTTTGATGAAAAGCTGCCATTAACAGTGTGCAAGGTGACCATGCACAGGGCATGGGAAAGGTGATGCCCCAGGAAGCTTTCCTTTGGGAAGAAGAGCAGAATAAGGAAGGACAGGAGCCAGGAACTGCGAATGTGCTGGCCAGGGTCTGGATGGGGTGAACACTGCTGGCAGCTTGTGGGTACCAGCCGCTCCCCTTTGCTGCCAAGTGTGGTAGGGAGAGGGAGATTGAGCAAGGGCGTGAGGCAGCCTGCACTTCAAAACCAGGGGCAAAGGCTCTGGGGAGACAAGCTCTGGGGTGGGAGCTGCAAGACCAGCCTTGGCCCATCCCTCCCCCATCTCCAGCACAGCGCCTATCCCAATTCAGTCTCCTCCAATTGGAATGCCTCCCTGCAGAAAGCCATGTCCAAACATCAATCTGTAGGTGTGTGAAACCTGTCTAAATAGTGTGATTTCAAGGCAGCACTTATGTACAGAGGAGCAGACCCTGCTCACACGCAGCTGTGCTCAGCCCCAGTGGATAACTGGGATAACAGCTGCCCATGTCCTCCAGTGTCTGAAGAATGGGACTCCTAGTACTAGGAACAATCTATCAGTATTGAAAAAGGTGTATTTGTCAGCTCACCTGTGTTTGTTTTCACTTTGCTGCTATCATTCCCTAAATTTATGCCATCTATCAACATTTCTCTAGCATAGGCTGTCTCAGGGGAAAACCAGAAATGAACAGCAATAAGAAATTACTCTCAAAATTAAACAGAAAGAGGGGAAAAAAACTGAGTTTGAAAATAAAATATTTTAGCTTTCCTTTGCAATAAATAGAATTTGTTCTTGCAGTGTAGTGTTCCTCCACAATTACGTATTCACTCCTCCATCACAGTGTGGGTGAGAAGCAGGACTATGAAAATGAGATGAGCTTAATTAAACCTGCTTAATTTACCTCATTTCTTTTAAAGATGAAAACAGCTACACTGATTGAAAAACTTAAATACACAGCAGGCAGTTTTCCTAGTCTATTAAACGGAAATATAGTTCTAGAAATCTGAAATTTTTACTTTATTATCCTTTATTTTTAACTTTTTGCTTTCTGTATAACGATTTCTCATCAGACATAACAAAAAGAAAAAGCAACCAGAAGGAAAAACAATTTAACCTGTGAATCAAAGAAATCATTAGTAAAGCAACTTCACTGAGCACTGGGATTTTTGGGTGGGTAGGAAACAAGCTAAAGCTTCAGAAATGAAGTTAAACCAATTGAATTTTCCCTCCTTAAGGACCTTATCCAGTGGGGCTTAACTGCGAAAGAGAATTGTATTCTACAGTCTTATTACAATAGAGCTGCTTTTCATGGGAGTCTCAGTGTAGAACTGGAATTATTCTTCTGAAATCATGAGTATTATTTGAATGTCACAGCTGACGTGAGATGAGAATGAAGGTGATGATTAATGCCACGACTAAATTAAAATATTTATTATTATAATTAGGTATTATTAGCAAATCTGAAGAAAAATAAATTATGCCAAAAATACTCAGTTGCCTGTGTGTTCATCGGAGCTCTCTCCTTTTTTTGTCTGTATGGGAATTCATCTGGAACCAGAACCAACTATTACCAAAAATCATAGGTTTTTATACAACTCATCTGGCAAATGTCACCTAATTAAAAAGAAGCAAATAAATCAAAATGTTAATGTCACTTGGCCTAACATAATAATCACAACATGAAAATCACATCTGTGACAGAACCAGATGTCTGTCAGTGTTCACAGGCTTGACGCTGTGAATCCTTTCTCAGCAGGTAGCCCCAGAAAAAACAGTGGATTATTTTCACAGACAACACTACTCATGTGAACAACAGCTTGTGAGTATTTAGTGCTACATGTGATATACACCACTACATAAAAGTGACTTTACTGCCACTGTGATTACTATTTTTATGTGTACAGTATGATATTGGTGTTTCTTTTTCTGTTTTAATTATACTTGATTAAGGAATCCGCATCACAGCAGGAGACAGGCAGGATCAAATTTGCTTAACCCTTGCATACTTCAATTACATGATTGCAAGCCACTGAAAATATTTGAAGGTCATGCTATTCCTTTACCAATTATTTCTTTTTTCAGATGGTAGAAAATTTAGGAAGGTGCCATGCTGCCAGTTGCCAGTTATTATAAAACAAGCTTAGAGGCAAAATTTACTTTCATCACTGACTTAATTAGAAATGCTGTAAATGTTATAAATGCAGCTGTTTGGAGGTTGTATATTTTAAACTGTCTGCAGCTGTCAACAGCAGTGTAGGCTGCTGCTCTAAAGCAACCACCAAGGTGCTCTCCATCCTTTATTCAGTGTCTGAAGTCCTGCCCTGGTGATGATGTGCAGCCAACTCAGAGGTGAATGCAAAATGCATTCCTTCACTTAACTGCAGGTTCCCCAGAGTGCCTGCAAAAGTTAAAAACTGGATGATGGAAGTGGAGCTCCAGCACTGTTGTATGAGCTGGATTGTGTGCAGTCATCAGGTCTGGTGTCAAATATCCCTGTTTAGGAACATTAGGCTCTTCTACCTGAAAAGCCTACTCAACTTCATCCTTCCCTCCCAGCCCTTTATACAAGTGGAGAGTGAAATGTTCCTAGGTTACTAAGTGGTGCCTTAGGAGATGAACTCAAGGACTTTTGCACTAAGAAGTCAGCAACTACCAGCACAATTATGTCATGTAGCTAAAGGGAGAAACAAGATCTTTTTCTTCTTTTCTTCAGATCATGTACAAGTAGGTTTCATAATCCCGAAGGTAATAAAGCTCACCTGCACCAGAGAAGAGTATTTTCCCTAATATTTTTACAATTATACCAGATTTAATTCAATGAAAACATGATCCTGTGTGTGCCATCTCAATGGGTACCCTGAGGCTGATAGATATAAGCCATGGCAGAAGTACCATATATGCATATATTATGCTGCGAGTATTAAGGGAGTGTGCTGCTAAACATACATATCTATGTTTCATGTGTAATACTACACATACAGACAAGAGATAGAGCTATTTCATCCATTCTTCTCAAGGAAAGATGAGTTAATTTCTATAATTCTCCAAAGTCTCCCACATGCATTTCTGATTTGCTTATCTATTACCACTACTGAAAAGGAGAGGATGTAGAACTCAAACAATCAAGCACTGCAAAGTCTTTGTATATAGTACACATTTACACCATGTAGCTACACAGCATAATGAAAAAGCTGTTTGTCAGTTTTGAAAACTCTAATGATGTTTTCCTATACTGAAGAAGTTTTCTTGGTTTGATTATAGGGATTCAAAGGCAAAACAGGTTAATCTCACAGTTCTTGGATGGCTTGGGATCTCAGTGCATGAGTAACACACAATTTCATCGGCTCTGATTTCACTCTTCAGCCTTTCCTTTATAAGCAGAATTGCACGTAATAGGTTGCATTGGACAATACTAAATATTAGTGTCTGCTCAAACCAGCTCCCTGCTCAGCCTGCTTGTATTTGGAGGCACTTCTGCTCATAGTCTTACTAGTTTTAAATACTCCTGACTTTGATGGAAGAAAAAAGGCAAACTTCGATCTGAAACTCAGTTCAAGATCAGCATTTCCCTTGCAGAATGAACAAAAAGCCTGTGCATCAAGGTAGGAGGTTACTGAAAGTCTCATGGCTCCAGCTAATCTCCTATAAAATCTGCATGAGTTTTTCAGAAGAGTTTTGAGTGCTGCAACATATATAGGAGACTGAACAACAGTGACAATTAGCAGTGGTAATATAAAATAATTTATTAAAAAGAAGAAAGCATTCCCTTCTTTTTGACCTTTTAGAAATGGTTTGCATTTCAAGTAGTTTCTTCTCACTAATATTATAAAGGCAGAAGGATGGCAATTTTAGGTTTTCCATAAACTCATCCATTCAGAAACTCATTTGTTCATTTGCATAGAAGTCAATTCATGAAAATTTCTTTCTTCTCATACCTTTTGTAACTTCTCTGCAGGAGAAATCTTTCTTGTGTTCATATTTTTGACTTTCTTGCTCAGAAACACTGCTCTTATTTAAGAGAGCATTTGTGGCTGCAATAGCAAAGAATGGCGATCAACAGGCTTTAATTCTATATCCAAAGTTTTCAGAGAGGTAATGTGTCAAGTGTCATGAGAGCTAAACATGATTACAGTGAATAGCATCACTTTGCACCAGAAACCAGAGTTAGGCTGGGTATAAGACACCTGCTGCATGTGAATCTACACACTGTCTGGACTGTAAACCAGAGTTGTGTTACTGCAGCAACAGTTACAGACTTTATCTGTTGATAGCACAAAGAGGACAAAATTATGGCCCTTTCTTTTAATAGATAATAAGCACAGTTAAGTTTGTGAGAGGAGATGGTGAAGCCAATACTCATCTGTGGGATATATAATAAACTTGGCACCTAATTTAGTAAATTTTTTTAGAACATCCCAGCAACTGGAGGACCTTAAAACAGTGATGTGGTTGTTTGGAAATCAGTGAACTCTTCTGAAGCAAAGAGCTACATGGGAGGTAGCAGGGAAGTAGTTGTCAGAAAATCTGATGTGATCTAGTGAGGTGGACACTGCAGCCGGAGGGACAGTAGGAGATGATTTCTGGTTGAAATGACGAAAGACAAAGAGGGGCTAAGAGATGTGAAAACGAAACCAACTGACTCTGATACCAGTTAAGAGTTGAGAGACGTAAAAGAAGCAAAACAGCAGTCATAAATACTGAAAGGAGTTCCAAGTGGTTTCATCATTTTACCTGTTTAGTGCAACTAGCCAGAACCCTGACTGTCAGAGCTGAGGTCCCTGGGCAAGTGGTCACGTTTGGAAAACGCAGAATGTTGAAGCTGAGTCACCCAGGTCCATAAGGTGCAGCTGCAACACGGGAGGCTCGAGCCTCCCAAACCGTAGACACGTATGATTTTCTAGTTATCTAGTCAGCGTGATCAGCAGCAGCACTGAAAGGGAGTTAGGTGGTTAACTCTGGTTTTGAACAAGGATAGAGACTTCCCTTCCCCAGGCATACCACAGTTCCCACACCCAGAGCACTGTACCACGCACTGTCACGCTGTGACAGAATCAGAGACCCTGGTGTTGTTCATTCATCACAAGCAAGGCAGATATCTCCAGCAACAGTTCTTACCTCATGTGGCATGTAAATCCTTCTTACAGAAGGAGCAATAAGGCTAAAGCATAAATTAAAGCCTGCCACAATGAAAACGCACTTCCAAAAAATGTTCATTTGTGTGAGGATCGTGGCTGGCAATTTATAGTGATGTTTAATTATGAAATTACCATAGCAACTTTCTTAGTACTATAGAGTCACCCTGGTGATTCTTAAATGTACCTCTGGATAAGGAGCAATGCTTATTCTCACACCAGAAGGAAGACTGGTTTTGTAGTTAACTTGTTTGATTAGTGCTTTGGAGAGCAAGCTTTGATGCAATCACTGTGTGGGACTTTGGCTCAGAGATCAGCTTGTGCACTCTTTGAGGAACAATCAGAAGATGCCAATCTAATGAACTTTTAGCCTGCTGTGGTCAGGAAGAGGCTAGATAGCTTGATGCTGTCTGATTATGGAGTTCCTGTAGCAGGCTGTGGTGTAACACCCTCTGGTTATTGGTTCAGGTGCCTGTATCCAGAAACCGACCAATAATTATGGGACAGATTATGGATTATGCATTTTTGATGCTTGAGACCACCAAAAAAAGAAAAAAAAAATAAATAAAATTTAGAAAGAAGCAAAGTAATTCAGGAAGGATACACACAAATGACTCCCTCTGCCCTATTATACCTTCACCTTTCCCCATGACCTTTCCCTTCTCCCTCTGTTTTTTTCTGCCCTAGCAGCATGGTCACTGCTGTGATGGTTCACAGTTTAGACTTTAATGCCCTCAAGCTGAGGAGTGCACCAGCCTTCTGGGAAGCTCTAACTCCAGTGGAAATACTCCACTGTACAGCAATGGCTCTGGAGTACACACATTCTCAAAAGAAACAGGGTCATAAAACACTGTGCTACTTTTTTCTGAGAGATTATGAGACTTTTAAGGGCAGATCACACCATTGCCTTCTTGAGACAATGTATATAAACTTTATCCTGCCATAATCTTTATTTCCCAAAGAGATGACCAAAAAGATTTGTTTTTGCATCCTTTCAACCACCTTTCCCACTCTTTGACTACTTTTCAAAGAGCCTGATCCTGTCAGTCAGTACAAGATGCGTCCATTGCATTAGGCTGGGCCACCCTCCTGGCCCAGCCTCATGATCTTGGACCCCTTTAATAAGGTCTATATTTTTGCTACTCAGTTCTACAGACATGCACAAGGGGGAATACATGTATTTAACCCAAGATACACTTGTAGGTCAAAAACTGGGCAACAAGTGACTCAGCATACCTTGGGATTTATTATTCTCAAACAGATATTCTGATCAAATATGTTAAGCTTTGGGAGGCTCTGAGTTTAACTTTCCATGATGGCTTTATTTCTGATATTTCAGTTTGATAGCTAATTGAAGACAGCAAGAGTGTCATGCTATTTTTTTGGCTGCTGTTCAAATGATAATTCAGAACTTGCAAAATTCCATTTTCACTGATTTAATATTTGGCCAAACCTTGAATAATTATATTACCTGAAGGCTTCCACTTTGGCTCACAACATTTATTTTAGACTTTCATTATATTTCTCTGCATTCAAACAAGAACCATATGTTTCATTAACAAGTGACTGTTCTTTCATCTTATCAGAACAACTAGCATGAGAAGAGCAGATCTCCCTGGGAGGCAGACTAGTATGTCTGCTCCTTAACACTGCATCAGCTCTAGCTAATAAGATAACACCAAAAACCACCTTCCCAGGACTGCAGACATGTGAAGGCAAGGGCAAATCTAATTCCTAGTGAACATATGGGTCCTGCTCAAGTGCTGAATCTAGGCAAGATGCTTAATTTTGCTTCCAGTTATCCATTTGTGAAACTGGGACAATTCTCTTGCCTTTTCATTTGCTGCCTCCCCTAGTCAGACCTGCATCCACTAATTCCAAACACTATGTATAATGATATTATTCTCATTGTAAAGTAACTATTACCTGATAATCCTCATAAACTTGGCCAAACCCTTCTTACAAAACAAATTCTTTCTTTCAAAATGAATCACTTTCAGCTGACAAGTCAAATACTGGGTTTGGTTGTGGAGGTTACCTTTGTTTTACTTTTCCCCCTCTCCTCATGGAAATGTGTAACAAGTGGTTGACAAAGCATAGCTGTATTTGGGCTCACAAGCCTATGTCTGTATTCCATGGACTGCCCCATTCACAACAGCAATGTGGTCCAAGAGGTGCCATGCAAAGACAGACTTGTTACCCTGAACTTGCAGAGCTCAGGCTTAAAATAGACTTGTCTGCCTGCATCTATGTGATCAGGCACACTGCACGCTCCTCCTTTGCATAATCAGAGGATGCCTCTTGCCTACTGCTAGCTTAGCTGCGTGTAGGTGTTGTGGTATATTCTTCTATATTCACTTTGGGTTTTTCATTTCAATCTTCTTCGATGACTCTCCCCTCAATTTTTCAGATCAAATAAGAGGCTAATTAATGATGAACTGTCAGTGACAAATCACTGCCTTTTGTTTCTAACAGTGTCTCTGTTAGGTTCCCTTTCCAAAAGCAACTAAATGGAAAATAAAAATATATATTAAGCAATACAAAGCCTTTTTATTTGGGGGGTAGGGAGGGGAGGGGGGAGTGGAGATTTTGAAAAGGAAATAATTTGTTGCTTGTAAAAGGAAACTTCATTCATGCAGCTACATATTTACATTTCTTCCAGCCTGGCTAATTTCTGCCATCCTAAAAAGATTTGAAGCCTCCAGGAGCTCAACTTGAGTCCATTATGAACACTGTATTGCAAGGATGAGCTCTCTTGATCAAAGTAAAAGACTCAAATTAACAACAGTGCAAGCAAAGTGATATCTATATTAGAATGGAAAATGTACTGGAATTGTAACAAAAGCCCAAGTTTTACCATGATAGACTGTTGAAATTAAAGCCATTACAATTTTTTCTGTGATGGGCCCCTGAGGACATCTATTATCCATACCACTCTTTCTTATAACTTTCTAAGAAATACGGCATGTGTCAGAATCAAAATAAGGTCCAGAACAAAACCTAATCCCTAAATTAGGTGACTAGAAGGTAGGGAGAAAAAATCACTCCAATTAAAGTTTTATCAAGATGAACAAAATAGACCCTAAAGATGCTACTTATGATGGTCAACCTGCTTTACTGTATTCCCCACCATTAATAAATACAGTAGCACTGTAATAATGAAATGGGAGTCCCAAATTAAGATCACTTTTTTCTTAATTCTGAGACTAGCACAATATTAAGCCTTCAGGGAAAATGATTTCTGAAAGAGAAACAGTTAATTAAAAACTTTAGCGATTAAAAGAGCTGGGGAAAATGTAAAAAAAAAAGGAACAATAAACTGTGCATCCATATATACTACTGGGAAATAAAATGCCACAGCTTTGCAATATTCTGGAGTGAGATTGCTGATAGTTCTTCTTTTGTCACCTAACCAATAGTCATGAACAATTGTCCAGTGATACTGGGCTTGCACCAGGGAAAGCAATTCTTGGCTTCTGGATCAGCTTGTGTGTACCAGTGTCTTTTTGATGCTGTTCATACTTGGCATCCTTGAAGTAATGTGTCTGTAGTATCCACATTGCACATCACTGGGAGCACATTATGGCTCAGCATCCATGTGTCCTTTGTGTTTGTCCATGACCTCGTCTGCTGCACCTATCTGCTCTGCATAAGGCTGATTGTGTCTAATAGGCTTTTTCTTGCACTGTTGGAGACCCATCACTCATCCCACCTTCTTCTCACATGTTCAGACCAGAC
The DNA here is from genome assembly GCA_025448015.1 of Bolborhynchus lineola. Lineage (NCBI taxonomy): Eukaryota > Metazoa > Chordata > Aves > Psittaciformes > Psittacidae > Bolborhynchus > Bolborhynchus lineola. The sequence continues at coordinate 26,336 of JAOEHX010031377.1, forward strand.
AAGCTGCCCCTGGTTACATGCTCCCAGGGAGGGTGAACTTTTGCCTTTGATTTAGGAGTGGAGAGGAGGCATTTGTGAGTTCCACTATGAATATGAAATGTTGCTATTGATGTCTTAAAAACAGATTGAGAAAATGAAAAGAGATTTATTCATGCAGTAAGTGCAGCATTTTTGTGTTCTTTAAACCTAATGTATCAAAATTGAGACTACCCATCAAAGGTGGCTATTCAGTCAGATATATAAGAGTAAATATTCCCAAGAAAATGCTGTGTTGATTTCAGCTGAAAGATTGCAAAATGGCATATGTTCTTACCTGCAGAAAATCTTCAAGAAGAAAGCGGCCTACAGGCCACTGGTAGAGTGATTGATGCCCTTCTTTTGTCACATGAGGATGCAATCTATGCGAGCACTGCAGAATGAATAAATTGCTGCCTATCTATGGTAACAACACTTACTGTAGTACACATCCTAGTCAAAATTACTTAACCTTTGACAAATACATGGAGAAACAGTGGGCATGACTGCATTGTATAGCATACAGAAGTGTCTAAGCTAAGTGCACTGATTTTGATATAGAGCAAGATAGGCTATTATGAAAATCAACAGAAAAATAATCTTTTAAATCCTTTAGATCCCAAAGTACTTTATGTATTTTTGCCTAGAGCAGAAATATATTGTGTGAATATATCCTACAGATGATACTGATGAGTTGAACTTAATTTGCAAACATTTGGAAGAAACATCTCTACTGATGTGTTCATTTGCATATGAATTTTTAAATTGGTGTTGACAACTAGAAGTAGTCTCAGTGAGCGGCAAAAAAAAATCATCAACTTCCCATAGCTCAACAGCTTGTATATTGACTGAGCAGTATTATTATAGAATCATAGAATTATTGAATAGTTAGGGTTGGAAAGGACCTTAAGCTCATCCAGTTCCAACCCCGCTGCCATGGGCAGGGACACGTCCCACTAAACCGTATCACCCAAGGCTCTGTCCAACCTGGCCTTGAACACCACCAGCAATGGAGCATTCACAACTTCCCTGGGCAGCCCATT